>UYYA01005720.1:0-12003 GCA_900624975.1 Angiostrongylus costaricensis | reverse complement strand
ACGATGAATCGTCTCCACTTCGAAACTTTTCCAACCATCTCTGGAAAACTCATTTACCTGCTGCATAATCTTCCCGAGCTCTACTTACTTTTCCAAAAACGTTTTTCCTCAAATTACAATATTATATTAACACCAGATCGGTGCTTAAAAATAGTTGCACATGTGAATACAAGCTTGAAAATGGATAAGAGGCAAAAGAAGCACTTGTTCAAGGGGTGCAATAAGAGAAATGACCTAACTACTTCGGCCGTTCCCAAGTCCAAGCAAAGCTACCATTTATTCTTTTGTAGTGCAAACCCATCTGGAAAGAGTTCTTTACGATCTACAAAGTCTTCTTGTGGTGGAGACATGGGAACCCCCTGCTTTGGGAGTTATCTAATACACCACTTACAATGAATTTTAAAAACTAGTCAAAAGACAATAACATAGAAGGAAATTTTGCAGAGGAAAAGCTGCAGTGATGGATTAAGAAGGCAAGACACAAAGCAGCATCCACAACGCCCGCCGAGACTTAGCCAATTACAAGACTGAGATGAACCCTTTTTCTACGAAGCAATTATTTTGTATCGAAAGCAGCTGTTTCCCCACAAACAAGCGTGGCATTTTCTTCATGAAAAAATGGGCAGAAGCAGACCCTACCTTTGGGACCCACCACCAGTCTAGAACAAGCATTGATACTGGGGTTCACAATTACCTTTAAATACATTAAACATGGTTTCCAGTGAATAGAGGGACAATACGACCTTCGTTCTAACATTGTCAACTATCGCCCATTCTGCAAAATGCCTGTTGTCAGCATGTTCTCTAATATAATTTACTTTGAAGGATTGAAGATTGACAGTCACAAAAGCATGAAGGGTCTAAATTCAGTCCAGCATTACACATCTACCTCATTGCTTCATCTATTTCACAAGTTCATAATTTATTCCGCTATCTATTGTAGAAGATGAACCGAGCACGCAATATTTAAAAATATAGGAGTTGTTACTCACTTCTTATCAGTGCCAAATCTGATTCGTTGTTGCAGAATCTCTGACTTAATTGATCGTGTCCGTATTGAATTACTGTCAAAACATTTCCATGAAAAGACGATATCTATACATGAATTGCGGAAAAGGTGAAAGTCTCACACTGTGTGAAGTACAGAGTTTAGGGGATGATCACCAGTCAAAGCAAGCAATGAAGAATTTCGGTGCAACGGCAAAAGCACTTCGACTATCAAACTGTTGCTTGAATGACGATGTAAGTTTGGCGCAGCACGGAATGGTGATTTCTCGAAGCTTCCCATAACAAATTTTTATGATAACAGGTCCAGACTACGGCAGAGACTATTGAAAAGTTTGTTGCCGCCTGGTAGACTCATTTGACTAACCAGACATATGACTCATATTATCACAGTTGGAACCGAAGCTCAAAATGTTTTTCGTCGTCTATCGATTAAGGCGTAATTTATTAACACTAATGTCGCTACAAAGAGCATTTGAAATAACTTACAATAAACAGTTACTTATCCTTAGCCTGCTTGCAGTGATTAATTGCGGTTTTATCTTGAGCATTTGTGCGAAATGTTACTCGATGGCCTTAAGTTAGTTCAAATTGATGAAAATAAAACTTCACGGTAAGCAAGAAGTAAGGTCCCATACCTGTTCATAGATATCTCGACCTTACTATCGCATCTAAAATGTTCACGACGAATACCAACTGCTGAGTCCTGAAATGTCGGCTAAAGAAGAAAACGAAACATTAAAGAAGCATCATGAATAACTGCTGGTCAGGAACAAACAATGAAGCGACAGATTTCCAACATGCGAAAACAGTTTGAAAAAGCCTGCTCGTTTCCAGGAGATCACAGGAAATAAACTGGTTAAGGTTATGTAGATTTTAAAGAGGAAAATTTAAGTGGGTGAAATAGGGAAAACGTTGAAAAAAACTGTTTGGAAAATAAGCGCGCACGATTTTTATAGTCTGAATTAAGAAAACGCAGAACGTCGTTGAAATCTGCACTAAATGAAAAGTGAGCTGAACTCATTCAAGAAAAAGAAGTCAAATGAAGACAAAGCTGTTCATCAGACACTCGCCATTACCGAGTGATTTGCTTTTGTTCACTGCATATTATCCCACCGCTGCCAATGACTAAACGAGTTCGAATCCTCAACGAGCGTAGTACCATCATACCATGGTGGTGGAATGAGCAGGATATGGGTGCAAAGTGATCTAAGTAGGCATGCAAAAGCTTGGAGCTCCGGCCGATGTCCGTTAGAGAAGAGAACATTCAGAATAACCGTTGCATCAAGCGCAAAGTAAAGGGTCCTTTGCAGCCATGCTTCACACAGTTGTAGGAAATCTTTTATAAAAGAACACAGCAACGTTCAACAACTGTTGAATCGGCGTCATGTTAGCAGGACGACAAATGCAGCTCAGTATTAGCTTGTTAACGCAAAATATCGGCAATACAACGTTTATAACCTCTGCGTTATCTATGGAAACAAGTCGCAAAGTTCATCTTTTTATTGACTGCTTACTACTTTTTCACGATAGAGTATTGTATGAACTGTAGTCACAATGATGCTGAGAAATTTGCAAAACTCGAAGCTCAGTTAGGCGCGAACTCTAGATTACCCTTTCTATGGGCTCACGCATTATTACCCAGGGTATCACCGAGACATTTGCTTTGCTTTTCTCTCAGCAAGTTTTTTCTTTACCATAGCGGTGGCAAAGGCGTGTTCGGATCTGGTCTGGTGTCGGAGTTTTGCAAATGTCTTATCATCATTATAGCTGTATTTCTCATAATACCGTGTCGCGAAAAGCACTAGACAGCAAATAAAAAGCTAAGCGCAGTGATTTTGACTTTAGCCTAAGCTTAACTGGGTTTACCGCAGATTTTTGCTCCCCTGATCATCCTCGTTGGTAGGTGATTGCTGGTGACATCATCACGACGGAAAAATTGATGAGTGAAAGGCTAAGCAAGAGCTTAGGTGACTGTGGGTTCGCTTTAATCAATAAAAACTCGTCTTTACCGCCAAAAGGTTTTAAAAGGTAGGGCCTTATCGTTGCTGGGATCTGTTCCTGGGTTCTTCGCCCTGATGTACAGTTGGCATTGATTTCCCAATTGGCCCTCTCAAGCTGTGGAGTCTGACGTACCTTTCGGGAAACCTAACTAAGTGTAAGCCAAAACCGGAAATTACCGCCGTCTTAGCATCAAACTAGTCCCATCGTGGCAAATTTCTTTCTAATCCACACTGGCTGCGAATTCCTGGTGTGGCGACGGTTTGAGGAAGGCTTTTGCTAGGCTGCTCGGGACTACAGCAAACCACAGTGGATATACCAGCAACAGTAAAATATGCGGGAGCACCAGTGAAGACGGGCCATCCAGGTGTCCATCTAAGTAAGTAAATAATTCGTTTTTAGTACAATACCTTGTCCAACTTGCTAAATCGAAACCGACAATAGACGGAAAAAAAATCAAGGCGCTCTTATAATGCAATGGAAGGACACAATGAGTTATCTAGAACACAACTTGAATCACTTTGGTTGCCTATCTCCACTTAAATTACTTGTTCTAAGGTGCAACGTGCACCTACGTGACCGCTTCAATTTAACGTGGATCTCGAAGGAAACCTGGGTTGATACTATATCAAGAGGCTGCTAAAAACTGCGATTTGAACTGCAAGGCCGAAAAGCCTACTGAGTAACGGTAATCTAGGAAAAAACCTAGAACATTGTAATAAAAATGTGCGAAATTGAAAATCATTCAACATTCCTACAATATGCTTTGAGAGGACGAACTAAAAACTAAATGTGAAACCCGAAAGATGACTACTTAGTACCGCTGTTTAAACTTGGCTTTATTTATTTCCAGATTAGAGGAGTACTTGTAGCCAAAGTTACAGACCGTTATCTCGCCTTGTGGACGCTTCTTAATCAAGAAATCTGTGAAGAGCTCACTCGCAAAACATCAACGACACGTTCCAGATGACATAAAAGTTCGTTCCCAGGAAGATTCGTCTTTTAGAAAAACGTCTGTGTAGAAATGGACGTGTCGACGATTCTTTAAGGTGCCTACAGCTTGTTCAACGATTGCTTTCGCCTCAGTTTCGTTTCTTCTCTTCTTCTGCGCATTATCAATACGTCCCGAATAAATCGACTCGTCTAATCGACCAATAACCCCCATGCTCTACAATTCTTGTCGTCGTGATTTAGTAGAGAATTGGCCAGTGCTATAACAATGATGTGCATTCAGACATTTTTAGGATTTTCGGTATCAGCAACCTTCGTAGGCGTGCTCAACCATAGTGTCCTGCTGGGGCGTCTGGGCAAAAACTTCACCTATTTTATGTGACCAAGTGTTTCTCTTTTCACCCACGAGCACTCCCACATTCCCAGACAAGTCTGGTGCCAAATATGCTAAATCCGATAGATCCAGTTTCTATTGTATCGTACTTCTAACCACTTCGTTATCAGTCTATTTTGCATTGTAACGCACCCCTAACCTTTTCCCTGTATGCCCTTTTAATGTAATTATACCTTGAACAGAAGAGAACACACAATATCTCTAGTATATGGTAATTTGGCTGTATAATAAGTGGCGAGAATCGTTTTGGTGGCGTTGAAACAAGCAGAATTCAGCTGTAGATCCTACACAAAAGCGGCATGTAGCTACTCTAATTCAGGCTACAAATTCTCGTATATTAGAAGCATTCCGGCAATGTCTGACATAACTGCATAAGATTGAGTTAGTTCTTCTCTTTACACTACATATTGGATTTTCACTCCATTTGGGAGAATGCTTCGTTATCTTTATGTTAAGTGAAATCTCTGGGTGAGAAATGGACTAAAAATAATCTCATACATTCCGAATTCTTCTGTTGTGGGAGGTCGTCAGCGATTCCATTTCTTTCATTGCGCGTTTTTAAGCTTTTTCAGCCGACTGTATGGCCTTCACCGCTCCATGTGTAGCAATTGTGGCCTCACGTAGAAGATCCTAAAGGTGATCTTATCAAAGGTAGTACACGAGAGGGTTTGTACCCCTGTAGAAGGTACACCCTTAGTTTGCCTAAGAGCTAACCAACGACCATGCATGCGTCGAAAGCACGCCCTAACCTCTGCTCTCCCGCGGCTCTCTTATCTACCTAATATATCATTCAAACTGGTACTAAGCATCTGATCGCGTAAAAGCTTCTCAATGTAACTTCTAACAAATAAGGTTACTTCGCCCGCCTTAGCTCTGGTTTGTAATTAACAAGAGTACGAGAGGCATTAATTTCCGATCCATATGAAGCTTTTCAGTTATTTCTCTCTTAATGGTCTTTTGCATTACCTGTCGTTTTGCCGCACGAACTCTTGTTTATTCTTATCTGCGCCACAAGAAAATACCACTGCACTAGCCACTAATTCGGTATAAAAGAACAGATCTGATACTTTCACGCTTCTCAAGTGTTGAATAAAACACTAAAAACTAATTTCGACTCATAGATTTTAATAACCAAGGACTAAAGAACCTGCTACTACAACACAGTGAATTTATTCTTCTCCAAGAGACCTAATCAACATGTTTTGAGTGTTACTACAATTATGACACTCTAGTGATCGTCGTCGACTTTCGATTAAGACCACTCATGAAGTTTTTTGTCAATAGACTCTTTTCCACATTGGGATTTGTGAAATCATTGCTGAATTGTGACAACTATTATTGGATTTGCTACCAAAATTGATTTTTAGCATGGCTATTTTTCGTTCTCTTGTCGATGCGGCTCTTGAAGCTGGTGAGGAAAAAGAGATACATCTAGTGATGAAGTGGTTAGCAGCTGAAGATACCACGAAGCGATGACTTCGGTCTAGTAACTACGAAAATCCGCATAGGCAACACGGATATCTTCCCACCTCCCTCTAGTCCCTATTAGAGTATTAGAGCCTTTTCGTTTCGAATTTTTCATTTTCCCAATTCTGGTGACTTTCCCACACTCTAACGTTAATGCTGCAGGTGTCATAGCTTGTGTTGTTCCCTTATGATTTATCAGCACAAAAATTTGCATAAAGGGAGGTTGGCTCAGTGACTTTCAAACTTTCCAGTTTCCTAGCGCTATTGGGAACGTGTTGAATTAACCCGTCACATTTTTCGTTGATTCTATGGGTGATGGCATCTTTTCAAAAGTTTGCCAAAAATCTAGAATCCACTTTTCTTCACTCAATGTAGAATTCTTGGCCAACATCTTCTGCAATTTCTTCTATAGAGTTTCCATGTCTGGCAATAAAAATTATAAACGATTAGAGTATATTGTTTAGGATTGTTCTCTTCTGTGGCTAAAGTCTATTCATTAAGATTCATCATCTCTGATAATGCATGCGGCTTCTCTCGTAGAAGGCAACACAGGATGCCCTAAGATCGCTTCGCATCGCAATCCAACTTTGTAGATTTTCTCTTAAGGCATGCCCAATCGGAAGAATTTCAGTGCTCAGTAAAGAATTCATTAAATTAAAGACATGTTTACACGCAACTCTCGANTCAGCACAAAAATTTGCATAAAGGGAGGTTGGCTCAGTGACTTTCAAACTTTCCAGTTTCCTAGCGCTATTGGGAACGTGTTGAATTAACCCGTCACATTTTTCGTTGATTCTATGGGTGATGGCATCTTTTCAAAAGTTTGCCAAAAATCTAGAATCCACTTTTCTTCACTCAATGTAGAATTCTTGGCCAACATCTTCTGCAATTTCTTCTATAGAGTTTCCATGTCTGGCAATAAAAATTATAAACGATTAGAGTATATTGTTTAGGATTGTTCTCTTCTGTGGCTAAAGTCTATTCATTAAGATTCATCATCTCTGATAATGCATGCGGCTTCTCTCGTAGAAGGCAACACAGGATGCCCTAAGATCGCTTCGCATCGCAATCCAACTTTGTAGATTTTCTCTTAAGGCATGCCCAATCGGAAGAATTTCAGTGCTCAGTAAAGAATTCATTAAATTAAAGACATGTTTACACGCAACTCTCGACGTAGCTGTGAAGACCACCTTCACTAAGGAGTCAACCGGATCGTTAACGGTTTCGCATAGAAATAAGACACCGTTATCCATACTCTAAAAGGAGAGCTTTAAAAACAGTGTTGATAAACTTAAAATCTGAGAGTTATTATCAAACTGATCGAATGCGTTTATGCAGCTGCGGTATAATCCATAACTGGTCGTCTTCATATGAAATATGACAATGTTACAGGAGATGAAAGCAAAAATTAGGTTTCACATAAAGTCGAACTTCGAAAACGTTAATATGCTTTTATCTCAGCACCTGTGGTCTAATATATGCCAACAGTACATGTATTATAAACTCATGTTCTGTTGATTGTTCTCAGTTGTAGAGGTGTAAGCAGCACAGTGTTTAGGGCTAAACTTTAATACACAACGGATCGGACGCTGTTCCCTTCGGAACTGTTGAGCCAATCCCATTCCAAATCACAAAATTGCTATCGAACTTGTTTTCGAAGTGCCCTCTGATGTACCCAGGACAGGATTCCTAAAAAATGTTCAAGAGGCAGCTGGATCTGAAGTGTAATCCAGAGCTGTGATGATGAATCCAAAAAGCCATTGGATGAAGAAGTGGTGCGGGTTGGTGTGAAGGAAAAAAAATACTATATGGAGAAAGTGATCCTCAACGAAAAGCAGAACAGGAAACGCCAGCGAAGTTGGAGTTGGACTGAAAAGCAGAATGCGAACCGTCCTATTAGCACCTTGCGTAAAGTACGTCCTTGCTATGAAATTCCGCTTCTCGACAAGAAAAAAGAAAAATCGAAAGGAGGTATCCTAATAAAACAAGTTTGATTACGCTTTTACATTTTGCTGCCAGCAAAGAAAAATAGTAAATTTCTTCATGGGTAGGCGAAGACCCAGTTCACCGACAAACCAATGTAGCGATCGGCGGTGAATACCAGTGAACGGCACGTGTAGCGCAGTAGCTGGAGGCACCCTGCAACACACACCTGGTCGATCCCTGTGACCTAGGCTAACGAAGCCTTCCTTCCTGCCGGCGTTGATAAATTGCTTATCTGGGAAGGTAGGAGCACTGGTTCGGTACATCGGTGGGCCACCGTGAGTCATTGTAAAGGCCAAGTATGCATTAGATCACATCTAAACCATTCTTAACCAAGTCGAATGCATGATCGATGACCCTAGGAGCCTTACCTTTTTATCGTTCGTGACTAAAATAAACCATGAAAAAGAAAATGATATCTGTAATTGTTCTACCGGACACTCACACAGAGCCACAACGACACGCATAGGTCCCAGTCGTCGCAAAAGTGTTAAAGCGGTCCTATGATTTTTCAAAACTGTTCGTTTGTGTCGTAACTTATATGTGGTCATAGCACCATAACTCACTTCTTGCTGATTAGCAATATCTACTGCTCGCATGGCATCGTCGTATTCGGCTCTAATTACGTCAAAAGCATGTACGTCCTTTGTGAAGTGACTATTTACTTAGAATTTTCCAAAAAAACTTCAACAAGTGTTTTCATGCATATGAGCAAAAGCGTCCTAGTAGATATCTTAACGACTGTACACCTAAATCAGTGATCTTTAACTCAATACAGAAAGTTGTGTGCCAAGTAAATACTGGTTATATATATCAAAACGTTGATCACTACAGAATAATATGAAGGTCTCAGAACAACAGAATCTCCCGCTTTTGCTGTTTCTATGTAGAAGTATGGCTTAATGAAAAACAAATCTTCAATATAACGGAACAGTGGGCAATGTGTACTTCTGGAAAAAGTAACTTCTGATAAAAAGCAAGGAAACAAAAGAGATAAAATGTGAGCAATAAACACAATTAGGGAGTCAAAATAATCGACTTTCCACGCATGTGAAATTAATGCTTTCCGACTACGACAAAGCCTGTGGAAACACTGGACTTCGACTAAATCTCACAGTAACGATGTTACTGAGTAACGGATTAGTTATGCATGCCATACTCTTCCTCAACGAAGGGAATATCTCTAAGTGCTCCATTTGCGTTTACCTAGGTCGGGAAGTCAACATGATGAACGACTTCGCTCCAGAGTTGAGCAGAATGAAAAGAGCGGTTTGAAGATCTTTTAAGAACATCGAGGATGTAGTGAAGGAAACAAGGAACACCCGACTCCGTGCCCACATTTTCGACTCTTCTAAACTTCTGGCCTCAACCTATGCATCACGTCGCTACCTAGACGGAATGAAAGATCACTCAACGTTATCGAATGTGTAGTCGAAAGGACGATGTTAGGAGTATCTCGTTTCACACAACTAAGGGAAGGGATCCGAAGCTCCGAACTGCATCAGCGACCAAAAATCAAAGATCTCGTTCTGTACGCCAAGATGTCGAAGATAAGGTGGGCTAAACATGTAACTCGTACGAACGGCAGCCGTTGGACAAGAGCCGTTAGCGACTGGATTCCTCAGGGTGTCAAACGTACTGCAGAAGTCCATCGACTCGATGGTCAGAGTGCTTCATGAAAGTGCTTGAAAAAAGATAAGATGCTCAACGAGTTTCTAGATCGATCCGAACCCACTGAGCTACTCTTGCACACGATAGGGAAAATGGAAGGTTTACTACTGGCGCGCACTCGACTCTCTGGACGAACAATGGGACGACGGGACATGCATGCATAAATCGATATATGTGTGCTATTAAACTAGTAGACAAAAGACCTCTTCTATAAATTTTTGGATTTCTCAAATTTCCATCTACTTCAGGAAATGGAGCTAATTAGTAGGTGGACAACGAGCATCGACTGGTATTTGTTAGCCATCCCAAAAACATTTGGGACGACGAGATTGGGGGTCAGAGCTTTCCGATCCCATTGTATCTCATTTTGTTTTTTTTCTTCCTTCATTGACTTTCATAGAAAAAAACAAGCACTAAAGGCGCTTTCATGTCTTTAGATTGCTTCATTTTATTCGTTCCATAAGATTTAAAATAAACACTTCATCTTAAAGAATTCACGAAAAAGATTATGTTCTACGGTTGTATTGTGTCACCGTGCTCGTTCAGTGCAGCTGTTATTTGTTTGCTGCAACAGTTACTGGTTCGAGTCTGCAGCTCGAGCAAATCAAGCTCATGCTCCATCGGTACATCGCTGTCGGTAATTGGTACCCGGCTAGTATGAAAGGATAAAAGCGCCGCTTTAAGTCGCTGGACTGTGAAAAGGCTTAGCAAAGGCTAAATGTCTACCAATCACTTCAGTGACGCTTGATGACGTCGAATGAAATGCACTCTCCTCAGCGATTGATCAATGCTGAACGCTTTGTCCTTTAACTTTCATACGGATTTTAGTTTTGATATCTCAAATGAATAACTAGAAAAAGGTAACATGGTAAAACGCATTCTATTTCCTATATTACTATATGTAATTTGGGCAGATCGTGAATAGAAACGACTTTTCTTCCACTAAAATGAAGGGCTTCTAGCTTCTCTTTGAATGAAAAATTAGATTCCTCTGGAATAGCAACAAGGCGCTTTTCCGCTTAGAAAAGGCTTTTAAAACCAACAATGTGAAAAATAACCTTTTTGAAATTATAGATTTTTGAATTTCAATGCAATCATCAGGAAGGTGCGACAATCTTTTTGGTTAAGTAGTCACTTTGATTCTGAAGAAAAAAAGAAAACAAAGCCCAACCAAAGCATAAACCGGAAATTACCGCCGTCTTGGCATCAAACTAGTCGCATCGTGGCAAATTTCTCTCTAATCCACACGGGCTGCGAATTGCTGGTGTGGCGACGGTTTGAGGAAGGCTTTTGCTAGCCTGGTCGGGACCACAGCAAACCACAGTGGGTATACCAGCAACTGTAAAATATGATGGAGCACCAGTGAAGACGGGCCATCCAAGTGTCCGCCTAAGTAAGTAAATAATTCATTTTTAGTACACTACCTTGTCCAACTTGCTAAATCGAAACCGACAATAGACGGAAAAAAAAGATCAAGGCGCCTTTATAATGCAATGGAATCACTTTGGCTGCCTNNNACTTAAATTACTTGTTCTAAGGTGCGACGTGCACCTACGTGACCGCCTCAATTTAACGTGGATCTCGAAGGAAACCTGGGTTGATACTATATCAAGAAGCTGCTAAAAACTGCGATTTGAACTGCAAGGCCGGAAAGCCTACTGAGTAACGGTAATCTAGGAAAAAACCAAAAACATTGCAATAAAAATGTGCGAAATTGAAAATCATTCAACATTCCCACAATATGCTTTGAGAGGACGAACTAAAACTAAATGTGAAACCCGAAAGATGACTACTTAGTACCGCTGTTTAAACTTGGCTTTATTTATTTCCAGATTAGAGGAATACTTGTAGCCAAAGTTACAGACCGTCATCTCGCCTTGTGGACGCTTCTTAATCAAGAAATCTGTGAAGAGCTCACTCGCAAAACATCAACGACACGTTCCAGATGACATAAAAGTTCGTTCCTAGGAAGATTCGTCTTCTAGAAAAGCGTCTGCGTAGAAATGAATGTGTCGATGATTCTTAAAGGTGCCCACCGCTTGTTCAACGATTGATTTCTCCTCAGCTTCGTTTCTTCTTTTCCTCTGCGCATTACCAATACGTCCCGAATAAATCGACTCGTCTAATCGACCAATAACCACCATGCTCTGCAATTCTTGTCGTCGTGATTTAGTAGAGAATTGGCCAGTGCTATAACAATGATGTGCATTCAGACATTTTTAGGATTTTCAGTAGCAGCAACCTTCGTAGGCGTGCTCCACCACAGTGTCCTGCTGGGGCGTCTGGGCAAAAACGTCACCTATTTTACGTGACCAAGTGTTTCTCTTTTCGCCCATGAGCACTCCCACATTCCCAGACAAGTCTGGTGCCAAATATGCTAAATCCGATAGATCCAGTTTCTATTGTATCGTACGTCTAACCACTTCGTTATCAGTCTATTTTGCATTGTATCGCAACCCTAACCTTTTTCCTGTATGCCGCTTTAATGTAATTATACCTTGAACAGAAGAGAATACACAATATCTCCAGTA
>UYYA01005719.1:0-12078 GCA_900624975.1 Angiostrongylus costaricensis | reverse complement strand
ACGGTGCATCTGATTCTGCAGCGCTTAGTCCTTAAGGTATCGAAACGCGCAAGCAATACGTCAGAACCCACCGAAAATCATAATTTTGTAAAACTGATTTTCAGCGCTTTTATAAACTATAAAGAGGTTCTGAAACACATTCAACTCCAAACGGCTCAGATTATAATAAATCGGATAGCGGTGCCTCTGAATTAGCAGCGCTTAGATCTTAACGGATAGAAACACGCAAGCAATACCTCAAAATCCACCAAAAACCACAATTTTGTGAAACTGATTTTCAGCGCTTTTAGAGACTATAAAAAAGTTCTAAAACACATTGGGTTGTTGGGTTTGTTTTGGGTTGTTTGCCGTCGCATTTTTTTACAATCGGCCGTGCTTCCGAATAGAAACGTTGAACTATTTCTTAGCTTGGAGAATACTGTTGGGTAAGAAACCTTCCACTAGAGATCGCAGTTCTGGTGTTGCGAAAACTCTTTAAGACTGAAATCTTTAACCATTGCAGAGTTTAGAATTCGCTACGGATTTCACCCTTGCGCGGACTAATACTGGTCACGTGATATGGACCAAATCAGATATACTTGGAAATGACACACAAAGTGCTCCTTGCATTCAATATAATCGACTTGTTGCGAAAATAACGGTAGTTTCCACATTCGAATTAACACATTCTGCACAGACGTCAATTTAGTTTTCTAAACGATCCCGCATTACATCTACTTTGAGGGTCCCAGTACTTCTTGTAATCGATTCGTCTCTTTGTATCCATCATATATGCAGTTCTTCGAACATTTCGTGGATAGATACGGTCACTTGCTAAGCATTTTCGTCTTCTTCATGAATGACGCTGAATACCGGATTAGTCGACCACCGTTGCAATCTGTCGTTATCCAAGCAATGCCGTTCCCATCTGAATTTGAATGAGTTGCAGTTCTAAAATCCTATACCAGTTTCCTGAACCCGGAAGGAAAGGAGATATAGCGGGCTCGGAATGGAGTCGAACCTGCACTCTGTTGATCACTGCCGACATCACTACTGCCGCGTCTTTTTATTGAAACTTCTAAATCTAGATATACCGAATGTAGACAAAAACTCGTTCTACCTGCGTGTGTAAATATATGGGTATGTACATATATAGAGGCGTTGATAACGAAGTGGTTAATGATGGGGAGGATCGGAAAGCAAAGGCGTTAGTTCGATACCTGCCCCAACGCTCTCCTCCAGTCCATGTAGAAAACTCTTAGCCTGGTAATTTCTAAGATTGCAAGGAGTATCGACTCGACCCGCATTCGGCGACATTCATAAAAAAGATGAAAGCTTCAAGCAGCGCCTGCAAGCATATCTGGAATGTTTGAAGACCACTGTGAACGATAAACGCGAGGAAAACGAATCGAATTCAAGAAGTATTCCGATCCCCACTGTAAATGTGACTGTGAGCCATCATAGAATTTCTCTCACAGAGGGATTTCATGCCTGGCGATGTAACGTGGCGCGTCCATAGGCGGGTAGAATTACTCGTGGACCAAAAGCGACCAACACTTTAATGGGACTGAGGTGGGTCCAGGAATGGAGTTCGTTTTCTTGCTGCGCCTATTTGGCAAACACAAAACTAAACTAAACCGCCGTACTGTACTTGATATTTTGATTAATTTGTCATTAACTGCAACAAGCTCATGAGATGTGGGCTGCATAGCTGAATAAATTGCTGGTACAAGGCCAGTGTATTTCAAAAGAGAACTTAACCTCGATTCAAGATGGCAAAAAAGTTATCAGCTGTGTAACCTATTCTACAATAGGCGTCCAAAGACATAGACCTGAGTTGCTTTCTTGGGAATTCATAATAAAACTTGAACTTCTTGTGTGTAGCAAACTGCTTGCCAAAATCCGATGACCTTATGGACTCAAGAATATCGTGTAGGCCTGGAGAATATTTCCTTCCATTTACTAAATTATTTGCTCTGCCCACTAAATTTATTCCAAGAATACAGCTGATTCTATACTTTCTACTCAACATCTTGCTCACTTTTCCACCAGTGTCTCTCCTCGCAATTCAGTAGTTTGTGCGCTCCAACGCCAAACTACGCAATGGTTGAAGAGGAAGGGCGCTTCTAACCGCCAAAATAAATTTTTCACGTCCAATTTATTGTTGGTTTTAAGGCGGTGTTGGGTTTTTAAGGTAGTATGACCTTTCTGTTGATTGATGTTTCATATTTTTAGATTGCAGTTTTAACCGACTTCATGTTCCTCGTTTGAAGCATAGATGCCACTAGGGTTAATGTAGATAGTGGTTCTACTGCTTAGAAATTGTCACTGACCTTACGTAAGTTTTGCAAGTGATGTTTAATATTTTGAGGTGTCAAGAAATGTTTTCCACACCAAAGAAGTGCGACGAGACGGTTGACGAGGATGCCATTGAAATGCGATTTCCTAGAGGTAGTCGTGCCATTGGTAGTATTTCCTCTTCGTTTATAAAATTAGATGACTGTTGACTAATCTAACTAATCTATGACTAATCTAATCTTAAGCGCCAGCTAGTTTGTAACCGCCTATATGACCGTCTATGTGCAACTCAAAATTGCATAATTTGCCCCAGTGGTAGAGACGGTGATTGCATGAGCTCGGGTATAGTTTATCTGATCTCCTGTAAGACGTGTGGTGACGAATACATTGGCGAAACGGGTAGACCCCTCTGTGTCCGCATGAAAGAACACCTAGCCGGCAAAAATAGACCAAATACCCCGCTAGGCACGCATAGGACCCAGAGACATAACGGGGACGACTTCGAAGTATGTGTCACGATCCTCGCACGCGAATCGAGAACACAGGCGCGAAAAACTCTCGAGGCACTCTGGATTAATTCCAGAAATCCGAAAATGAACCGCAGGGAAGAATGCCTCATTATCACGCGTGATATAGGGCAGTATATAAAACTGCTTTTCTGATGTGAGGGGTACATTATACTTCCACGTGATTTCTGTGCGGTTGGTCTCTACGTGACATACTTAGTGGAGACCTCATAGAAAGCGGTGGGTGTGCAAAGCTGTGTTCAAAGTGATTGAAATCTTGGTTTGGAGTTTCTTTGTTTGGTTATGGAGGCGTCTGGCCGAGTGGGTTGCTATCAACTTGACCTTTCCAGGCTCTGAAGAAGGCGAAATTCGCCGAAACGTCAGCTTAATCGTNTGATCTCCTGTAAGACGTGTGGTGACGAATACATTGGCGAAACGGGTAGACCCCTCTGTGTCCGCATGAAAGAACACCTAGCCGGCAAAAATAGACCAAATACCCCGCTAGGCACGCATAGGACCCAGAGACATAACGGGGACGACTTCGAAGTATGTGTCACGATCCTCGCACGCGAATCGAGAACACAGGCGCGAAAAACTCTCGAGGCACTCTGGATTAATTCCAGAAATCCGAAAATGAACCGCAGGGAAGAATGCCTCATTATCACGCGTGATATAGGGCAGTATATAAAACTGCTTTTCTGATGTGAGGGGTACATTATACTTCCACGTGATTTCTGTGCGGTTGGTCTCTACGTGACATACTTAGTGGAGACCTCATAGAAAGCGGTGGGTGTGCAAAGCTGTGTTCAAAGTGATTGAAATCTTGGTTTGGAGTTTCTTTGTTTGGTTATGGAGGCGTCTGGCCGAGTGGGTTGCTATCAACTTGACCTTTCCAGGCTCTGAAGAAGGCGAAATTCGCCGAAACGTCAGCTTAATCGTGAACAAAGAACAATAGTTTTTTAAGTTTTTAAGCCTTGAAAAAGATGAGTCGTTTGTTTTTTTCTCACCTACGTTGTCAATGGTGGGAATGGATGCAGTCTTGACGTTCTATTCTTCTGTCAGTTTGCGAAATGATGCATCTCATATTTCTCAGCAGTTTTGTTAGATCGCTATGTTTGGAATTTGGCTGGTTGTGGATAATAATTCTGTTTTGATTTCGATTTTTTTTATTGAATTTGATTTTGATCGATAATGATTCTCTTTTGTTGGGAGGACTGTTTGACCTCAGTGCGTACTACTATGAGCGGTTGGTAGCACCAATTCCTCGTGGTAGAACAGTGCTGTGCAGCAGTATGCACTTATGTCGCTAGTTCGAATTCATTAACTTGAAAGACGAGGAGTGTTCGTCAGTGAAGGTATTTCTCCTATGTTTTCGTGTTCTTGGACTACCACAAATCGTGTTTTATTATTCTTTATAGAATTTTGTTTCTGATACAAGCTTTATTAATCGTTTTATATCTAGTCTCGGTGACGCTTAACAAATGTCCTATCCTTCCTCCTTGGAGATACTGTAGATTTCTCACTTTCTCCCTTTATCTTCATCACTGAATGAATCGTATATGATTCATTCGATACGAAAATATTGTCTGCTTTTGATTTCATGCCAAAATATCTCACTTCGTAGTTAACTTTGTTACCTGAAAGAAAAGTCAGTAGAATACCAGTCACTCGCTGTCTTCTGTTACCCAGGTAAAGTCGCGATTTCTGGAATGCCCAAAATGTATTTTAATACTTTTCTTTGTTGAAGTTCGTATTTCGAACATCAAAGCGAATAAAAAAGCATGAGTTCAAGGTATGAACAGAACTGGGAGTTTTGGGTGGGCTTCGAATTCGCTATTACCTCAAACTGGCTAAGTGAAAGGCAAAGCAAGGACATCGGTTGTGTAGCAGATTGGTTCGATTGGATAGCACGTGAGCCTCGGGTTAGGTGGAAGTTGGTAGCTCAAATGAGGCCCTCGTATCAGCATTCTTCTATCTCTATTTCACATAATACTATGCCGTGAAGAACGAATACGCAGTAAATAGAAAGTTAAACGGAAATTTATGCAAAAGAATGGAAGAGTGTTCCTCTCTTTGTCGTTCATGGACGCACTACCTGTACGCTTAATGCTCTAGAGCAGAGCTTGTGTATGCAAGCGAAGTTGTCAACTCCTCAGTTGCTGTAAAGATTGAGCAATTACCAGCATTTATCGAAAAACCGAGTTCGTGAATGTGTTGAATTTGTATTTGAATCAAGGGACTTGTAATTAGTATTACCAGTCAGTTTGGTTTTTGTTGACTGCTTTACTTGCAGATTTTTGTAACATATGTCGCCGATCAAGAAATGTTTCCAATTCACTCTTCCTAGTCTTCCAAATCAGGTGCGTTTTAATTGAACACTTACTTATTTACTTGGGTATTTGCACGTGCTGTCCTCACCGGATGTGCAGGCCCCAACATAAACTCCACTTTTTGGAGTTTTGCTGTTTGAGCCATTGCGTTTCCCTGGAGTCCTGAGGTCAACCTGGCCAAAGTCTGTCCGAGGTCGTCACCACCACAACCCATCGCCGCCTTTGTTGATAAGAGGGAGATCTGCCACCCTGCGACTAGTTTCATGCCAGGACGGTGATGGTTCCTGGTATTGGTTTACTCTTAGCTAGGGTTCCTGGTCGAAACGCCGGACTTCTTTTCAGCTTGTTAGACCCTACTGGGTGGTCAATCTCCCCGCTCTACATCAAGCTTCGCCACCCAGGAATACCTCCCAGCCACGATGAGGCCGTAAACCGTAGGGAGCCTAACTCCATTTGCGGCGTTAAATTTCCTGTTTTACTAATATGTTAAAGATGGTAGATAAGGTCTTCTGGTCACATTGAATAGCACAGACAAAAAGCGTCCATCCTAACTGCATTGCCCCAATTCTTCGTTGGATTGCTTGTCAGCTACAGCTTTTTCGAAAACTAAAAATTGATCGAGAGGTAAAATAAAGTGTTTCGTTACATTGCTTTCTTGCAGGACATCTAAGAATCGTCTTCTAGAGTGTACAAAATGTTTACGTCGTATTTTGCTAGGATTCATGTTCACATAACATGTTTGAAAGCAGTAGCGGATGATGAGAGCATGGTTCATGCGAATCGTTTCCACCATCCTGAGATAGCTTCGTAGCCACAAATTCTTGCTGTTCTTACGACTCACATATTTTCTCCTTTGTAAACATCTCTTAGCACATGAGTCTTTTTTTCTAAGAACTCGTTACGATTACTGTATCATCTATTTCATTTCGTTCAGCTACAACAACAGCTGGAAGTTGATGTTCATGCTCTGCTTTCCGGCAGGGTAACGGGGTCGCTACGTTAGTTCTGATGCATTTTGGTGATTTTGTCTTTTTGCTCTTCTTTCTATCTTCGTCTGTATTTCATTGTTCATATTTTAATTAGCTAAGTTTTGCTTTACAAATTCGTGCTGTACTCCGTGTGCTCAACCGGATTACTCTTTGTAGACGTAACAACAGCATTCCATGTTCTTCTTCTATATTCGGTTTCCTGAGTAATAAATCCTTTGCATTCGTTCTATCGTATCATCGATCATTTTTGCTTTTTTGTGATTTTTTCTCTTCGGTTTTCTAAGTAGTATAGGGACACCCTTCAAAAGGTACCATGTTTTGTTCATCTACATCTTCATAGAGCCTTTTCACGACAGTGGCACGTTCGTCCATTTGTCGTTGTTACTGGTTCTCCGACTTTTTATTAAATGTGTTTTACATCTCGTTCTGCATAGATTTAGGAAACAGCGCAGAAGGCATGAATAAGATACTATTTCGGTTCCGACCACGAATTCTCTGGGTCTTTTCAGAACCGGATTATGTCTCATGTACCAGTCTTCTGCGAAGAAGTCCTTCTGCTCTACATGACTTTTCGTTTCGTGGGATCATGTCGATGTCGTTGAGCAGCTTTCCCACAATGTAAGTTCCGTAGTTGTCTTAAGAAACCACAAGTTATAGTGAAATGCATTTGAATCACATTAATAATTTCGTTCCTGTTCTTAAAATACCACTTCAGGGAACCTCTGTTATAGCCATGTAGTGCTACAGTTCACCACTGGAACCTTATGGTGATCAAATGGTCACTTTTGGCTTTTTGTTGTTTATGTGTATGTTTATTTAAAAGCTATTTATGCTAATCTCCTATTTTATTCTGCTACTTTTTGTTATGGGCGCATTTAGCGCAGCGGTCGAAGGTTCCCTACAATACATAAATGGGCTCGGTCCCCGCATCGGGGGCCCACCAAGTTCTCCATCTCTCTGGGATTGGAAAATTGGTACCAGACTTGTCTGGAAGGATACTAGCACTAGTTCGATACATCATTAGGTCACCGCTAGTCATTATAAAGGACAGGTATGCATTCAATGAACTCCAACGATGCTTAGTGAAGTCGAATGCTTGGCGTATCCCTCAAGGATTGATCAACCCCGAGAGCTTTTTTTATATTCCATACACTCTCTTTCACATGTGTTTCAGTTGTCTAGCTTATGACAGCACTGCCGCTAACATGTGGTTTTTCTCTATTAATAAATTTAAGTTTACTTTGTAATTGCTTCATTGCTAGGACAGTCGTACACTCTCTGTTCCATCAGCGATTCATCATCTTAATGTTTAAAAAAATATCAACGGATTGCCAATTAAAAATTGGGCATGATGTCCTTTACAGAATTGGCAATGCAGTTCTTCCATCTCTGTCATAATATACGACGATGTTTCTCTACAGTCTCCCGCACTTTTCCCGTTGATTAAAAATTTGGTGGGTTAGTGGGTGTTACGTTCCATACCCGTTTTATTGTCGTACTATCTAATTGCTGTCCGTTTATTGTGCATTTTCTATCGTTGTATGTGTTGCCGCTAGCATTTGGCGCTTGTTCCTACAATCTTGCGCTTAAATGTTCCATATTTTCTTCTATTTCCTATGGGACATCCGACATCATTTCACGTTCTCCACGTCTAGTCATCCATCAGAGCAAGCAGGCAATTGCTTGTCCTACTTCTCTTCCATCCTGGTTTTGCTTTGTGGGTTTCGTCGTATTATTGACATTTTCGTTCCTAAATTGTATTGTTTTTAAATATTTTCATTCTTAAAATGTCTTATAGCGCCAACAGTAGTGCATCAAGAAGAGATATCGTAACCACTGAGTGTTATTCCTTTATGGTACATATACCACCTCACTTGGACACAGAGATCTGGCGAATGAAAATGAATAGTAAGGATTTAGTACCTAGTTAGATTTTTGTTTTTTGTGTTACCACGAGTTACAGATGTTGGTTGGTTTCTGACAGTGCTTTTTCATTGCGCTTAGTATCCAGAAATTAACTAACGATATTGTTAACTACCAACTTCCGTTTAACTTCGGCTTGAAGTCATCCACTGAAACCTAGTCACTTTTTTACATCCATGAGCTTGCACGAGGTAGAGGTGTGATGTTTATTGTGGGTGATACTGCGGAGCGTTCGCGCTTACCAGAGCTGTAATGACTCCAGTTTGGTATTCACAGCGTTTTTGTCTGTATCATGTAAACCCATGAATAGAACAAAGTAACAACTAGTTGTCATCTTTGGAACTGCTTTACATTTTGTTTTGAATCTTTCTTAATAACTGTTCCATCTTTGTTGCCTATCAATTCCGTGTTTTGATGTAACAGATCACATGTTTATAAGATCCTATGATCGTCGTTTATCATTATAAGTTGGTCAACGGCCTAATTATTTAGGGTCCAAGTGTGGCTGGAATTGAAGGACTCGATAGAACCTTACTGAGCTCTGGTTAGTTAGTGATGATGACGATTCCGAAGGCAGTGTGGAAGAAGAAGCATGTCTTGATTTGAGCAGAGAATATGATGGATATTCAGTATGTACGTTTGGGTGCTTCATAAACTAATTTCTTGATTTTTTTCCTGTTCTTTTATTGTCGTTTTTCTGCTCTTTCATCGTGGTTTTCCGTCCCATGGATTGAAGTTTCTAGATGTGAGAATCGCCTTTAATCAACTACCATTCCAGAATGGCTAGGTAGGATGTGGAGACGTGAAAGGCAATGTGACGTGAAAGGCAATGTGACGTGTTGCTGTCAGGGGAGCAAGTAACTATTTAAATCCTTCCTTTCAATAGATCTTGTTAGTAGTTTGTTCTCCATAGTTTAGCTTCACAGTTTCCTTTAGTAACCACATGGTTTCTAGGTTCATGGGGATCTGTCGCGGCCACCTGTATCCTTTCTCGATCGATGACTCCGTGACAGAAGTATTATGAAGTTAATGTTGTTTTCCGGCAGTTCATTGTTCATTATTCATTGCTAGTTGCACAAGTGTGTTGTGTATTATGTGTTTATGTTTTGGTTCATGAAGTAAGTGTTCTTACACTCTGATTGTATTGGTTGTTATCTCGTGGTTTGAGCAAAAATTACGTTCAATCAGTAGTTATTTCAAAATGTCAGCGAGGATAGACTACTCCATGTGCGCATGGCCAACTTCCTGCAGCATACAAACCACTTTTTTCGTTGCGAGATAATGAAACATATGAAGGAAGTTCCTCACATCCTTTCAGGACAGAGTACTATAACCAATAAGCGAATGTCTCAATATGGACAGCTCATTCATTGTTTGGGTGTTGAAGTGGACGACTGAACCATGAGGTGCCCACATTAACAGAAGGAAAACCCGTTTGGATGCAAAAATACGAGGTTTCTTATTATGCCAATGATATTTGTTAATATGATCTTGCTCATCCTATCCAAACCATTCGACTTATGCGAAAGAGTACCCCGATAAATTCTGAAGGGTTTAGACGATAAAATAAGTGAGTTTGAGCGCTATTTTCAAGAACACTAGTGAGAAGTTGTGACAGTGAGGGCTGAGAATAGTCTCCAAACAGGCAGCATGAAAAATCACATCGGTGACCAACTAGTTTTCAATGCCCAGTGCTTCATAGACACTCTGAAATTTTGGTAGCGGCAACTATATGTTTATCACTGGATAACATGTGTGGAGTTCTCTCGGCACCTTGTTTTTTTATACAGTGTATTTTTCGAAGTTTCCTATTTTAGGGTGTGTCATTGTAAAATGAAGTCTTCCGATAGGGTGTTTCTTGTAATTTAAGTGTATAGAATGATTTTCCTGGTTTTACCCTTACTATTACTCTCTTTCACTTCGGCTAGCTGATAAATGAGTGCACATGGTGTGAAAGAAAACTCCGGAATCCACTGAACTGAATATGGACGCTATAGTATCCATACGAGGGTGAGCACTATGTGTTAATTCGAACAAATGTCATTCATTAGAATTTTTAAGCGTTTCTCAATAAAGTTGATGTTGTGATTTTTTTAGCGCGGTGAGTTCCTAAATTTACGGAGTCCAAATGCCGAATTTTGGTAATCTTTTATCAATGTGCGTACTGCAAGCACAAAAACAATTGAATAATCAGGATCTTATCTACCACGACGTGATGATATCCTCGAATAAGTCGCTCGCCCAGTCGGTTGCCTGCGCCCAGAATTTTAAACTTCGTAGTCAAGTTTCAGGCTATTTGAAGGTTTTGATTCTAAGCAGCTTCGAAAGCAACTATTACCCAAAAATCAAATTCAAATTGTGAATGATGAAGATGAGAGGTTTTCGCTACCCTAATAACTTCTATAGTACTTTCCACCTCTACATAAGATTTCTCTTACACAACTTTAATTTTTTGCTTTATCAAAGTTACCAGGTTTTCTTTGCAAAAAAAGAAGGTTTAAATGGCGTAGATGTTTCTCACATCTTTGTGGTAAAAATAAGCTCGTGCAAATTCATTCGTTATGTTACAGTTCACCGTGAAACTTCCGCATCCAACGTCGAGATGAGAGATCATGGAGTTACGAGTCACCAAACTGCTCCCGTCGTCATAACAAACTACATGGTCTTCGATGACTTGTTACTCTATTTCTTCAGTTGCAGTTCATGAATGTAAGTGTGAAGTTATCGCAGTTACTTTCCTGTCAAAATAGTTGGCGAAGGGTTTTCAAAATACTGGCGACTGGTTACACCTATACCTGTCATAGTACTGTTGCGGTAGTGGCCACTAAGGCACCTATGGGAACCATTTCCTAATTGTTGATTTTAACAGACACAACTATTTTTCAACACTTTTTGTTACCAACAGGGGGCGGAGAGCACAGTGGTATGATGTCCTTCATCATGAGCAAGGTGATAGTTCGATTCCGCTCCCGGCCAACTAAGCCTCTCATCTCTTCGTGGTCAGGAAATTGGTACTGGACTTGCCTGGGAAAAAGGCACTCTCTGCAATCTAGTTGGGAACGCTCCAACATGGCTATCTCAGGAGTCTAGAAAAAATGGCTCGACCAGCAATTGGTACCAGACTTGTAGCGAAGATAGCAGCACTGGCTCGACACATCGGTAGGTCATTGCGAGTCATTGTAAAGGCCAGATTTACATTCAATCACCTCCAGCGATGCTCAATGAAGTCGAAAGCGTGGCGCATCCTTCAGGGAATGATCAACACTTTATCGCTTATTTCATGTATAGTGTTGCCATGCATAAATTTTTATATATTTAAAGTGAAGAACTGAACTTTCCTCCCAATGGTTTACCGCCTCATCGTGGCTTGGGGGTGCACCTGGGTGTCGGACTGAGATGTACAGAGAAGGATACATCCCATGCCAGGGTCTCCGAAGAAGGAGTTCGGCGTTTCCATAAAGAAGCCTAGCTAAGAGCAAACCAATCCCAGGATCCACAACCGTCCTTGTATCAAAGTAGCATGGTATCAAATCTCCCTCTTATCCACAAGGGCCGCGACTGCCCGCGACGGTGAAGACTTGGGGCAGACTTTCACCAGGCTGACCTCGGAAGTCGAGGGAACCACAATGGCTTAACCAGCAAATCTCCAAAACATAGAGATTATGTTGGGGACCGCACAACCAGTGAAGACGGGCCAAAGTGTTGAGTGTCAAGAATTGAACGTTTACCGACTAGCTATGCAATTAATTGGTAACAAAATTTTATTTACTTTTCTATTTTAATTTATACGACCCGTCTGCACGTCTACAGTGCGGATCCCTGCACTTCCCCATTCGATTCGTTTCATCGCATCCGTTGTCCACATAGATTTTCCAACTTTTACGTGTGGCTTTGGTTGCTGCTTGAAAATTTTCATTTCGTCTTGAATGCCATAGAATGCTGCATTGAAAACACCATCGACGTAGACGTCTTGTTTGGTTGTTCTTGGGCGATGACAGGAGCTCTTTTCAAACTTGTGGCTGAATTGAATCTTCACACAAAGTTGGCGTTGAC
>UYYA01005718.1:0-12103 GCA_900624975.1 Angiostrongylus costaricensis | reverse complement strand
GATCCTAACGCAGGCATCAACACCATAAACACGCAAGATTCTTGAGATGTTTTGGATTAATTTCAAAAACCCAAAGATCAACCGAAAAGACGAATGCCTCACTATCACACGTGACTTGGTGCCTTATTCCAAAATGATATTTTGACCATTGGATGGGTGGCGCTCGCCTTCAAAGTGAACGATACGCGGGCAGTCCAACTCGTAACAGCACGGTGAGTGGCCTTTTTGATCAATATGACGTTTTTATTTATTTATGTGATCTTATAAACTGATCTTCTTAAGCTGACGCGAGGTTAGCACAGATCTTCGTTGTTGTTGTCGTTGTTTTTGATGTTATTGAACGATGGCTGACGTCTCGGCGATTTCGCCTTCCTCACAGCCTGGACGTATTTTATGTTAGAATACTTTTTATTATTCGGTGGAAAAGAAGGTTAAAGTGTTAATAAAGATCAAACTTTCAAATAGACGCCATATTGAACAGAAAGGCCACTCACCGTGATGTTACGTGCGGGACTGGCCCACACGTAGTTCACATGGAGTCGCGAGCAAGACACGCCTCGGGGTCAAAATATCATTTTGAAAAAGGGCGCCAGGTCACGCGTGATAGTGAGGCATTCGTCCTTCCGGTTCATCTTTGGATTTTTGAAATTTATCCAAAACGCCTCAGGAGTTTTGTGCGTTGTTATTTTTGATTCCTGCGCTAAGATCCGCACATTCACTTCAAAATCATCGCCGTTGTGCTTTTATGCCCTATGCGTACCTAGAGGGGTGTTTGAAGGGATTTTAGCTTTCCCATCTAGATGTTCTTTTATGCGGACACAAAGTGGTCTACCCGTTTCCCCGATATATTCCACGCCGCATGCATTGCATGAGATCAAGTATATTATACCTAAACTCATGCAATCCCCGTCTCTCCCGTTGGGACAGATCATACAGTTTTCTGAGCTGCACAATCGCTCATAGAGACGGTTTCGAACTAACTGGCGGCGTAGGGTATTGGGTGGGATGTCAATAATCGTTACATAATTTTCAAGCCCACTTTTTCTTAAGCTCTTTTTAATGGCGTGGCTTACTTTATTTGATATGAAGGGCAGCTTAAAGGAAATCTTATTTTCGTCTGAAATATTATTTTGGGAAACTACCCAACGTTTTCCTCTAACCCGAGTGGCTTCTACTTCGTAGCCATTGGAAATGGCAATTTTTCGTGCTAGGTTTCGCGATTCCTTCCTTTCCTCTCCTCCTGTACACACATTTTTAGCCATACGATACATATTTTTGATAAGTGCTTTTTTCATGTGTGAAGGATGGGAGGAGAGGCAGTGAACTAGAATGCTTTTACTACTTGGCTTGCGATACCATTTTGTTACATAGCCACTTACTGAGAGCTTTATTAGGATGTTTAAGAATGGAAGCCAGTTCTCGGTAGGTTTTTCTCGTGTAAATTTTATATACTCTGAGTGTCGGTTTAATAATNTTTAATAATTCAAAGCACTCATCCATCTGTTTTTGTGTGGAACAGACGATGAAGCAGTCGTCTATGTATCGACAGTAGAGCAAGGGTCGGTGATCGAGAACTGGAGCTTTCATCTTAGACATGGCTAGGCTTGGTGCTAAACGCTGCCCCATCGTCAACCCTCTAATTTGTGCAAAATATTTTCCAGACCACCTAAAGACTGAACAACTGAGACACTGTTTTAAGAGGGTCATTAGTTGCGTAATCGACAAGCCGTGCATTTTTATTTTCTTTTCATGCTCTACGAGCAACTCGAGAATGGCTTGCATTGCGGAGTCATTGGACACGTTGGCATAAAGTGAACTAACATCGAATGACTCCATTATATGCGTGCTGTTTGGTTGCGCGTGCCTTAAGTGATCTAGAAATATTTTGGTGTTAGGTAGATGGGTTGGAGTGAATTTTAGCAGCTGGGTTAGGATAAGGTTTAGGAACCACGTTATTGACCCATTGATTGCTTAGCTTTCGGTATTGACTTTTATATTCCTTTTCAGAGGATGGGCGGTAGAGGGTAGCATCACTAAGGTGTTCCTCTGTTATCTCAACATCCAGCTGGCGAGGGATAACTATGAACTCTCCCCCCTTATCACTAACAGACAATCTTATTGTTTTCGAGTTTATTAATTCTCTAATTTCTCGCATGCCACATTTTTGTGCGGCTGTAAGGTTAGAGATAAACTTTCTATCGCGGTAGTGATTATGGGTCTTGAGAACGCCATCCGAAAACATGCGGAATTTTATGCCTGCACCATCGTTAGGGTCCTGCTGTCTAATAAACGTCTTTTGGGAAAGGAGATGGTGGTAATGTCGCCGCCTCTTGATTTTTATCTCCATTTGATGTTTCTTACTTGGCCTGATAGCGGAGTCGATCTTGAAGCTCATAAAGGTTGCAAGCTGTCCTACGCAAGGTCATTTGAGAAATGGGCTGTGATGGTGCAAAACTTGGGCCCAATTCTAATAGCGAGCGCGCATTCTCAGGTATTGTTATGCCACCAGTCACGGTGACCCTAGATTTTCTTGGTGCATTATCAACCCCATTTTGATTATTATCAGAAGCGTAAGGAATTCTCTATTTTTTCTTTTTTTTGTAAGTGTTATTGAAGCGCTTGGCCTAGTAGATTGTATGTCAGTATACCCTTCCAGGCTCTGAAGAAGGCGATACTGCCGAAACGTCAGCTACTGTTGTATTGCATTGTGTTCTTCCATGGAAGTAAATGTATGCTGTATAACAATTTCGTGATTGCTGAACAAGAAAACGACGCATTCATATTCCAATGCCGACGTTAATAGAAAGTCGATCCTGGGAACTATGAAGGAATGATTTTCGGTCGACGAAAATAAAATGTAGTTCACATGGAGGTTGCTAATTCTTGGAGTTCAATATTTTCATAAGGTTAAGCAGGAGTGCGGCAAAACCGAACCTTGCTTTGGATGGAGCATAAATGATAGTCATCTTTTCACTATGAACTCTATAAAAAGAAAAAGTTTTTATTGCTTACATTGACGTTCTACACCATTCTAAAAACTGTTCTAATTTTAACAATTTATCGCTCAGTACTTTTTCTAGTAATTAAATCGCAATGCTTTTAGAACGAATGAAAGCTCACAAAGCATCAAATTCTTGTGCTTTTGCTTTAAGACTTCATCTTTGATTGGATTGTGCAGCTGCACAAGCAAATCGAAATTTCATCAAAGCAGGAAGCAAAACTTCCTTTGCAGAATATGGCGATGATTGGGTAAGTTCTGAATCGGACGTATGCTCCTTGATGACAAAAGAAATTGTGGGCCCCCATCATCAGTACACAAAGACCATCTGACACAAATATTCGCAGCCGACCCTGCAAATTCAACGTTAGCAAGCCAACCATCGTCACTGTTATAACAATCTTTTCTTCATTTTATACGACCCGTTTCCACGCCTACTCGGCTCATTCTAGCACTTCTCACATTCGTCTCGTTTCCACGTATCCATTATCTGCGGAGATCTTCCTATTATGTAGGTGAGACTTCGGCTGCTGCTTAAGGATTTTATCTAGAACGTTATAGAATGCTGGTGGAGTCGTTTCTCTCTGAAGTCCTGAAATAACTAGGCTCGAGCGTTCACAATTGGGCTGCAGAGTAATTTTCTCCTGGACAACTCCGATACCGATTTTCCGACCCCGGAGAGATGACAAGCGTGTTAAGCGTGGGCAACATTGAACCAGCATGAATAGCGGAATCACTACCACTGTGCTATCCGCCTCGGCTATATGATAATAGAAGAATAAAAAGCTCATTAATGGATGCCGCTTGAAACAAGGGAAAAGCAGTGAAGCAGTCGCTATGCTGTCGATCGAAAGGCTCTGGCCGCCAACAAAATTTCAATTTATCACTACCCCGTGATAGAATTGGTCAGCTGGCAATATCTGCTTCAGCAACACCAAAGCGCCACGTTATTCTTGAAGAATCCTTCCGAAGTCTCACTATCAGGTTAGTGGTCTTTCTGTCACTGTACATCCTAACCAATCCATCACGGCGTACGCTCCTTCGGCTTTGATGTTTGATCTTCAACGTAGGTCCGAAACACCGAATTCCTTCTTCAGCAATAGCGAGGTTGTTATCACCTGTATCACCTGTAGTCTTGTTGATCGTCGAACACGAGCGGACGCCAGTAAATCTTCCATTTTTCCCTGTCACGTGAAAGGGTAGCCCAGTGGGTTCTGCTCGCTCTAGAGACTCTTCGAGCATCATATTTTTCTTCAAGGCTTCTCGTGAAGGGCTCTGACAATCGGGTCGGTGGCCATCCTGCAGTATGTTTGACATCCCGAAAAATCCAGTCAATAACTGCTCCTGTCCATTGGTTGTCATTAATACGCGTTAGGTGTCCTTATCTTCGACTGTTTGGCGTACAAAACGAAATCTTTGAATTTTGGTTGTTGACGCAGGACGGAGCTTCGGATTCCATTCCTTACTTGTGTGAAACGGGATACTCCTAGCATCGTTCTTTCGACTGCGCGTTTGATAACGTTGAGTGATCTTTCATCCAGCTTACGCAGCGACCAAGTTTCTGACGCTTACGCTAGAGCAGGAAGTACCGTTGAGTCGAAAAGGTGGGCACGGAGTCGGGTGTTCCTTGTTCTCTTCACTACATCCTCGATGTTCTTGAAAGCTCCCAAGCCGCTCGCTTCCTCAGCTCTGCAGCTAAGTCGTTCATCATATTGATTTGCCGACCTAGATAGACATAACTGGAGCATTCGAAGATATTCGTTCCGTTGAGCGTGAATGGGGCATACGAAACAAAGCTGTTCTTCATGAACATAGTTTTAGTGAGATTTACTCGAAGACCATTCATTCCCCAGGTTTTATGAAAACCTGCCAGCATTCGTTTCGCTTGTCTAATGTTTGGTGTTATAAGGACGATGTCATCAGCAAAGCGAAGATGATGTAACAGCCGACCATCGATTTTCACTCCCACATTATCTCATTCCCATGCTCGCATGACGTTCTCGAGGGCGGCGGTAAATAATTTTGGCGAGATGGTATCGTCTTGCCTGGCTCCTCTTTTGACGTCGATGTTAATATCGTTGTGGAATGGTGATATCTTAGTTGTGAAATTTTTGTACAGCTCACGGAGAATCTTTATGTGCTGAGTAGAGACTCGCTGACTAAAAAGGATTTCCATGACTGCTTCTATCTCAATTGTGTCGAGGCCCTCATTGAATCGATGAAAGTGAGACAGAGCGATCTTATGTACTCTCGCTATACTTCAGCGAGCCTTGTCATCGTGTGAATGTGGTCCATCTACGAAATCCCTTTCGAAACCCTTAGCTTACTCACATGGCTGTCCTTCGTCCAGTGGTCTGTCAATCTTGTTTAGGATGACTCGAGTGAAAAGTTTGTAGGCGATAGACAGTAAGCGAATTGGGCGATAGTTGCCGATATCGTGTAGGCCACTCTTCTTGAACAGTAGCACGGTCTTGCTAGTCTTCCACCTTGGATTCAGACAGGTAACGTATGAAGAGCCGAGCCAGTGAATTTACGAGGACTGGCGGAAGGTTCTTCAGCTGTTCTGGTCTTGTCCTCTCCGGACCTGGTGTTGATAGATTTTTCACCGACGAAATGTCATTTCGGATTCCGGAAGCGAGAACCAGTGGTATAACATATCCATCCTCCTTTATTTCGTATGACGAAAGGTGGACGTGGCTTTCGAAGACATCTGAGTAGTATTCGTGAATTATTTTCTCCATTGCCTTGTGGGCGCTGTAACTGCTCCATCTGGGCGTCGGAGTGCAGTCGTCTTGGTCATGTAATTGGTGAAGCTTCGGTGGGTTCTGCGAATGCTTTTCCCAGCCTCTGCAGCTTCGACCATTACTGCTGCTCTTCTGTCTTTAAGATCTTTTTTTATCGCCTGTCTGCATTGTTTCGCAACTTCCGACGTTAGTTCGCGGTTGCATGCAACTCGTGCGATTCCACGCTGGCTGATCAGCTCGAGAGTTTCTGAAGGCAGATGTCTCTTGGTGGCTTTCGAACTCTCAGGTTTAACAGCACTAACGCGAAGATGTTGAATGAGCCGTTCGTATTCTTCGTCGATGCTATCGACAACGGTAACTTCCCAACAGCCGACTAGTGAATTAAATGCATTCCAGTTTATGGTGGTTCTGGGACCTCGATTTCTGAATTTGTCGGCTTCTTCTCCTTTCCGCGAGAAATAGAATCTTGTACGGAAGGGACGTTCTAATTCCGTGCAGAATTTTGGGACCACAGCGACATCGGTTAGGCTAAACGTTTTATTTACTAACATGTGGTCTATTTCGTTATGGTACTCTCCATTCGGAGACTCCCACGTCCAGCGTTGAGGGTGGGGCTTCTGGAATTGCTAGTTACTATGGATTGTCTTGGTCGTCACGGTAAACTCGGAAAGCCGCTCACCCTATTCGTTCCCTTGTAATCCGTGGGTCCTAAAGTGCCGTTCTTCAGACGTTCTTCTCGGCCCAATCTTGGCGTTGAAATCTCCAATGATGACCTTGAAGAATGTGTGGGCTTCTCTGTAGATCCTATCCAAGTCCATATATCTTCGGCTTCTTCTTCATCATAGTTTAATGTCGGCGAGTAAACGACAAAGATTGACAAAGCCGGTATTGATCCACATCCTTTTTAATCGTAAACGTCCGATTCGGGTTGTAAGCTCTTCGAATGAATCAATGCTCATGGACAAGCTCGTATTGACGAAAACGCCGATGTCGACTCCTCTGCTGCCGCATGTTCCAAGAAACAGTTATTCTCCGGTGTCAGAGACGGCGTTGAATGGATGGCGCCGTCTCATCTCGGCCGAGTCGATGACGTTGTACTATATACTTCTTACTTACATGAGCAAAACTTCTATCGAGGGCTCAGATGCAAGTGCACGTGCACTGTAGGTACAGATCGTCACCATAGTTCTTTGTAATTCAGGCAGCTTCCATTGGCCCTGAGATTTTAGCAGCCTCTCCGTACTCGGCCTACCCAACGCTGCGAAATTGAGGGCTCTCTCGGCGTAAGGGGAACGAGACCCGTTTCTTTTACTGTGTTTAGTATTTTGATACCCACGTATAACTTGCTGGACTGTGAACGTGACGTGGGGGTTGGGTGTACTCAGCGGTTGCTTGCCAGGCTCTCCCAGAGTGGACATGGTTATTTGTTGGTGGCGACTCCTAACCTCATCCCATATACTTCCCTGTCACTTGATTGCAGGCTTTTGGCCGAAATGACTCGTAGAATACAATAATCGAATCCGGAGTCTTGCAAATATCTCACCGTAATTGAAGTTATATTTTACAATATGCCCTGCCATTAAAACTAGTAGGCAGCAAATAAAGCGGTTAAGATTGCGATCCTATCTTCGCTCATAAGGGCTGACAGCGTAATATTATAACAACACAAGCCCCGACAGCACTTTTTCAGAGTGCTTCTTTTCTCTGCTGCTTCCAGTAGTTTCTTCTGGTTGTACCGATGTAGATCTTTCTGCAAGGCTTTTCTGCAGCCGGCATTTATTGCTATCTATGTTAAGCTGGTTACAGTAGGATTAACGCCTCCAGTTTCCTTCTCTTTTCGAGCAACTCCTTAATAGTGATGGAGATGCGATCCGACCTTCTTGCTTGATGAACTGAGGCAAATTCTCCACAGCTTTTCAGTCCTTCGACAAGCAGCTGGTAGTCTCCGGTCGGGTCTTCTTTAAACTGTCAGTCACGTTTGGATAGAAATTCGCTCAGAATGTTTTCGTCGTATACAGCTAAACTTTTTCTTCGTGGTCGATGAAGAGAGTTCTTTCGCAGCTTGCGGCTGAATCGAATCTTCGCGCAAAGAAGGCGGTAATCGGAACCAGTACAGAACGACGACACTACCGATGTGTCAACTAGGCACCATCTTCTGTTTGTCAAAATGTGGTCGATCTCCGCATGAGTTACGCCGTTAGGACACTCCCATGTCCAGCGACAGCTTTGATTCTTCTGGTAAAACGAGTTTCCACGGAAGAGACGTGCTGCGGACAGGATTCCTGCGAGGCGGTTCCCATTCACATTTCTTTCTATTAATCCAAAATTTCCGATCCTTTATTCGCCTTCGTTGGCCTTTCCTATTCTGGCGTTGCAGTCTATGGCAACAAATTTATGATACGTTTTATTATTGCGGATGACTTTCTCCGACTGATAGTGGAACGCATTTAATTCGTACTCATCAGCTGCGTCGGTCGGTGAGTAGCAGTTGATGATAGTGATCTTTTTATGATGCGGCAGTTGAAGACCGAGGACGGGCTATACGAGGGGATCTCGGAGGATCTCGTATGAGTCGACGAGATGGACAGTGGACGGGTGGACGACAAAGCCTACGCCACCGACATTTTGTGACGGGACCTTTTCTCCACGGATCACAAGGGTCCCGTTGTTTAGTTGGTGTAAGTCGGCTTTTTGAATTTTGTTTCTTGTAATGCGATCACATGAAATTTAATGCGATCTGCGGCTACAAGAAGGGCGCGAAGGTCGACGTCTGCCGAGAGTGTTCTGGAATTATAGGTGGGGAGTTAGAAACATTCTTCATGGCGGGTTCATCAGATCCGGTTCCAATGACGTCCTGTGTAACCCGAGATTTTTTGGCCTCTCATCAATCTTCTCACCGTCTGACGTTACAGACGGGAGCACCTAGTGTGCGGGTACTGAGGCTGACCTACTGCTGGTAATGCAACTTGGTCCTCCCTGGAGCCCTGACCTAACCTTGCAAGAGCGTATCCAGGTCTTCACCACGTTGTGGATCAAAGGGAGGTATGTTTTCGGCGGCGAATCCTTCGCTCGGTTTTCCTACTAGTTGATTACGAGAGATGTTAAAACCTATCAAACGAAAGTAGGAATGTAAAAGTAACCGACCGCTCAAGGACGATGTAGATGCCGAATTCGTCTTCTACATCGTCTTTCACAAATAGAAAGTAAAAATATAAAATAGGTCTAGAGGAATCGGTTAGCGATAGTTGAAATACCACCGGCTACTCTGCGTCGTCAGTTAGTTCGTAACCGCCTGTAAGGTCGTCTATGTGAAACAACAAGTTGCGTAATTTGCCCTTACGGCAGGGGCAGTGATTGCATGAGTTCAGGTACGACATACCTGATGTCTTGTAATAATTGCGGAGATGAATATATTGGCGAAACAGGCAGACATTTGTGTATCCGTATTAAAAAAAACACCTAGATGGTAAACGAAAACTAAGACGAAGCACCCTACTAGGCACGCATAGGATACCTAAGCACAGCGGAGACGATTTTGACGTAAAAGTCAATATCCTTGCAAAGGAGACTAAACCAGCAGCGCGACAACTTCTTGAGGTTTTTACATAAATGCCAAAATTCCTGCAATGAATAGCAGAGATGAATGTCCACAGGTTATACGAGACCTGACCCGCATGTCATCAATTTCTGTTGTGGGGTGGTGCAGTCATCAACCATATGCGTCTATAATCAGCTGTTCTAATCCTCCTCATTGGAAGTCACGAAAAAAAACGGTGGGTTATCGAAAATCTGCTGACCATGTGTTCGCCATTTAGATTGCCATCTTTCTGTATGTGTTATTGAAGCGTTTGGCCTAGTAAATTGTATATCAGCATACTCTTCCAGGCTCTGAAAAATGCGATACTGCCGAAACGTAAGCTACTGTGGTATTGTATTGTGTTCTTCTATGGAAGTAAATGTATACTGCCTAACAACCTCGCGATTGCTGGACAAGAAATCGACGCATTCATATTCTAATGCCGAGGTTGATAAAAAGTCGATCCTGGAAACACCGAAGTCCGTTTCTCATATGCGAGGTTTAGCCTAGTCGTTTATAGGTTTGATTTTACGACAAACATCATACTCATAGCCCTCAGTGATGTTTAGTCTGTTTGGAGTTTCAGAAACAAATCTTTGCATCGTTTTCACTACTTTCAAACGAAGGTCGATATTAGTAAACGCACAGTTTTCATAGGCCAAAATTCACCTCGAATGGCTCCTACCTCTGAAATTGACACGATAACATAAGGAATTTTATACAATCCCAGTATGCCTTTTACGTGATGCATATGATGAAACAGACGAGCTCCGTTGAAGCTATGAGGGTTCTACTTCATGCAATTTATAAAACAAAAAATTGAAAATTTTTCGCAAAAAATCTTTGTAAAACTTTCCATAATTTGAAACAGATTTAATTTTGGTAAAATTACAACCCTGACGAACACTACGCAACAAAAATTTTTTCGCTCTGTCTAAGTGAAATTGCGTTTAGTAAAGTATCACTAGCATTATCACATGATTCGACATCACATGTATAACATTTCGCGAACTCCAGCACACCTGTTATTCAATTCACTTCTTCGCATCCTCCATCTACGAACGTCCTCGATCTTTCTCTGCCTTAGGCTGGTACCCGAGAGTGGTATAAGTTGTCTAAATTGTGCTATATTTCCTCAGTGCTTTCATCACATCTGGTTCCCTCTTCAACAGCTAATCACTTTTTATGAACACTCTGTTCAACATTCTCGGCAAAGAACAGTCGAAAAAGTCCGCTGCAACGCGGTTGTTATCGGTGCATTTCTACTGATAATTTCATAGACGGCTATAGGGTAAGGATCGCTACAATTCGGAGGAGTGCGTTAATAGCAAGTAGAGCGAGGAAAATTGAGAGAGAAGAAAGACTGTCGATCAACATCGACCTCTGAAAGCAACCTGAACACTTTGTCGTAAGGGAACCGAAATGATGGCACTAGACGATTACTTCAACTCGCGAACACTTAAATTTGGCTTGGTTTACGCTATCGTCTTTCTTCAAGAACAATTTTAAAGTTGTCGGCATTGTGATTAAGTGGAGATGAAAGGAAGCTGTGAACGCGTACATAAGAGTAATACTTCCCAACCACCAAGTGTTGTTGAGTTTCCTATTGAGGAATCGCCATGATCCCACTCCGGACATCCGCGCAAAAGCTACATAGTGACCCTATTTGGAGTACCCTAGCTATCAGTCTGGCGTTAAGCTTAGAAAAATCGAGCACTAGAGTAAAGCAGGGCACCTCAAAAGACACATTTGAAGTTGTAAGGCCAAGAACACGACCTACGGCTATTAGATTGATCGGTTCTTGATCACAACAACAGAGCGTTTCTCGTGTACACACATTAGACCCCTTTTTCTTAATGTACATGTTACGTACTCATTGCATTAGTTATTGTACTTGTTCCATTATCGCTTAGTGGCATTCGTCGACGCTTCGCCAACTTCACGAAGTGACCGTTTGTTCACCCAGACCGGCATCCAAATCCATCCATGTTTCTGATCGACAGCAGATTCAACTTACATTTTCGACCTCAACAAAATAGATACTTCTATTTCATTTGCTTATGCAAAGTTCAATTCATTTCAGAAATGAATGCAACGTCCACACTGGTGCTTTTGTTCATCACAGCACTGGTCGCGGTTCTCCCTGGTTTTGCGATAATGTCGTTTTGCAGCGGTCTTATACCCGTTCTACCTGCCCATATTTCTCTTTTTCTGTGCATATCGTACGTCGCTAAGGTGAAATGATGTTTCCTTCTAGAAACAAGCTTGCTTAGGCTGAATTACTCCCACTCTTCTGGTAAGAATCAGTTAATGCACAAAATTCAGGTCACTGGAGCTTTCGCGTTAGGCCTCGCTTCCACCATTCTGTACGCCGATTTGGTTTTCCCTCTAGTGATGTTTTCTTTTGCTAAAATACTAAAGTACGTGTGTTTCAGCATAATAATCATGCTTAACACATCGTGACTGATTCATGCTTTCCTATAAGTGCCAATGGTTCATCGAGGACGAAGGAAACAAAAAGCGACTGTTAAGCCGACATTTCGTAAAAGGACAAGGCGTCGTGATGTTTGGCGTTCATGCTTGCTGTTGCCACATTTGTGCCGAAAATTTTTGAGAATTTGAATTTCCACTTAACTTTTTTGAAGAGCAAGTGGTTTTGAACTCCATAAAAAAGACTAAGGAAACGGCTTCTGGGAGAAATCTATAGAGAAACCGCCGATGTCGCTAGTGCGAAAGGAAAAAGACTGCTCTATTGCTCTCAAGTTCTCAAGTTGTCCTGAAGCC
>UYYA01005717.1:0-12144 GCA_900624975.1 Angiostrongylus costaricensis | reverse complement strand
TACTCGTCATCGAACTTGTTTCAGCAGTTCAAAAACTGCTGTCACGCATTGATAAATAATGACCGTCCGTCCATATAAATGCAACATCTCCTTTTATTGCAATCGGGCATGTATTATCACCGACCTCAATTCAGTTCATGCTCTGAAATCAGTTTTTTTCCGAATGATAAGCTCTATTACACATTAATGACAAGGTCATTTTATGCAACTTTCTTGTGCAATTAAATTACAATACGAATTGCGTTTCTCTCGATTTTAACAGCAAAGGAATTTAATGTAATTCTTCATGTTTAAAACCGGATAACAACTGCAGCAATTTCGACTATCTATGGACGCGTATATATATATATATATATATATATATATATATATATATATATGCCTTACGGAAGCGCGTGGCACAGTGGTCAGAGGTGAGGTGCCTTACAATAGACATGGGATCGATTATCGCGCCCCTTGCCCACCAAGCCTTTCATCCCTCCGGGATCCGCAACTGGCACCAGACTTGTCTGCGAGGATAGCAGCACTGGCTCGAAACAGAAATAACTTATGAAATAATCGCTTGTGACAAGTAGCACTCATAGGATATCTCAGACGTGCGCCTCAATGCCCAACGAATGGCTTGCCGTTTACGAAATAAAAATGACCACTTTCCCATGAGCCTGGATGGATCAACCGCTGTATCCAGGAAAATAGTCGATAAATGGTATACTCTGCCACATTTGACAGCTGCATTCGGCTTTATTCGTGGCATATTGGAAAGTAAGGCATGCCAAGCAATGATCTTCCTTTCCCAACTTCGACATAAGATCTAATTGGCAAGAAACTTACAAGGTACTATTCGAATAGGGCCCAAATATTTGAAAAAGTTAATACCAAAGTCCGTTTCCAGCTGCCAGTGACTTAGAGTTCACATCCTACTTTGCAAAGTTTGACGTGACTGTATCTTGAAGAACACTGACGAGAACCGATCAGCTTCACGTTAACTTTCAGTTTTTTGCTCGTGCGTAGTTATCCTTCGTCAAAAAGATTTCGAGGTAACAAGAAAAACCTCTAGAATATAGTTCCTTATTTCGGCTGTCGTCTGAAAAGGAATTTAAAAGTTATCACCGAGAATCGAACATGGAATGGGTTAAAGTGATAAGCGTGGAAGGCATAAGACCATCAGTTATTTACCAACATATCACAAGCTACACTTATTAAAATACATAAGTCCGTATCCACTGATGGCCTTTTCTCCACCGATCTTTAAAGGTTCAAAGTTAAACCAGTCATCAGCACAAGAGTGATATAAACGTGACTTCGCCATGCAATCCATCCTGGGAATTCTTATGCAACATAAATGACCAATAAATCTGCATCTTTGATGGTTGGCTAGACGACCTCTTTTTAGGAGCATCTGAATGGCTTAATCTTCTGATAGCCGGAGAAAGTTACACAAAAAGGAGATGTTAGGAAGTTGAATGCCGACCAGCGCCTAATGTTGCCAAATATCGACTACTGTTTTATCATCTGCTCAACACAAGAAGAGGTTGACAAATGTTTGGACTTGCTGAATCAACAAACAATACATAAATTTACCTAGGAATAAGCGAAAGAAGATTAATTTCCGTCGTTGAACGTTCACATTAACGTGTCCGAAATAGATACATCAATAAAAATAAAAACATATTGGTGCTTTAGCTCCCCTCCCATTCTTCACACATGAAAAGGGTGCTTGTGATACCTCCAAGATTGTAAAGACAATTGACGTTACCAGCATTCTATGACTTCCTCAAAGAAGCCGAAATCGACAAGTAGCAGTGGAAATAACGTACGAAATGTTCGAAGACCGTTGTGGACGACGAACGTGAGGAAAACGAATGGATTGCAAGAAGTGCTGGGCCCCTAGCAGTAGATTTAATGACGGGCCATACGAAAGAAAAATTTCAACAAAACACTTCTTTGAGCAGGCATAGGGACCAAAACTATAAAGAGAAGATTTTGAAGAAAAAGTCAAGATACTTACCCAGGAATCTAAAACATTTGCATGCAAACCCTTAAAGTGTTTTGAACAAATTCCGAAATTCCAAAACTGTGTCATAAAGAGGACTGCCTTCTGGATACATATGATCTTTTCCTTCGATCTACGCATCTACGCTTGTTTTTGATTAGCCATGTAAGACCCTGTGTAGCAGATCTCCAACAGTAACTGAGAGGCTTACAAAGAAGGGAAAGGTGAGAGTTCAAGAAAAGTTGTTTACTAAGCGGGTAAACACTTATACACTATGTTTTGTCTGCTGAAGCTATAAAAGTGTTAAGCTGAACATTACGCTGTTCAGAAATAAATGAGCGTTTTTAACTACATAATTTAAAATGTCATAAATTGTTTCCAAGGAAACTATAACTAATCGAAATAAAAAACCATCGGAATTTACACATTTTTGCCAACAAGAAACAGGTTTATTTATTCCAGCTGCACAAAAATCTGGAGTTCTGGAAGCGATGAATTCGCTGAAGGGATTTTTGCGTCATCGTGGTTGGTAAAGCATTTCTCGCGCTGGAAGTTGTCAAGATGCTTGAAGAAGTCAAAGTCAGTGGACGGGAAGTCCGTTGAATATGGCGGGTGAAGAAAAGTTTCGTAGCCCAACTCCTTTAATTTCCGCAGCGCTGGTTCCGTAACATGAGGCCGGGCGTTGTTGTTGGAGTTTAAGGTGCATTTCGTCGATTTGTTGGCAATACTTCTCTGCCGTAATCGTTTTGCCCGGATTTAAAAAGCCGTAATGATTCTTTGTTCACGATTAAGCTGACGTTTCGGCGGATTTCGCCTTCCTCAGAGCCTGGAAAGGTCAAGTTGATAGCAATCCACTAGGCCAGACGCCTCCATAACCAAACAAAGAAACTCTAAACCAAGATTTCAATCACTTTGAACACAGCTTTGCACACTCACCGCCTCCTATGAGGTTTCCACTAAGTATGTCACGTAGAGACCAACCGCACAGAAATCATATGGAAGTATAATGTGTCCCTCACATCAGAAAAGCAGTTTTATATACTGCCCTATATCACGCGTGATAATGAGGCATTCTTCCCTGCTGTTCATTTTCGGATTTCTGGAGTTAATCCAGAATGCCTCGAGAGTTTTTCACGCCTGTGTTCTTGATTCGCGTGCGAGGATCGTGACACATACTTCGAAGTCGTCCCCGTTATGTCTCTGGGTCCTATGCGTGCCTAGCGGGTTTATTTGGTATTTAACATGGTTTTTAACCCTAATATTTAACCAGTTGTTGAAACACATTCCAGCCCATCTTACGAATACCCAGATGTTTCTGGATCGTCTACGTACTGCGCAGCCCAACAGCGCGTGCGTGATGGAGTCCTTCGACGTTACCGCCCTTTATACAAACGTGTCTAATCACTCTGCAATGCAAGCCATATTCGAACTCAACAACAACACAACACGAAGGAGAAATAAACATGTATGGCTTCAGGATAGAGCACCTGATGGCACTCTTAAAAGAATGCTTGAGCTGCTCAATTTTCAGTTGGTCTGGAAAGCACTACGCTCAAATAAGAGGGTCGGCAATGAGACAACGACTGGCTCCAAGCCTTGCCATTGCATTTATGTCTAAGGTGGAAGCACCGGTGATTGATTTGGGGCCGCTACTCTACTGTAGGTATGTAGACGACTGCTTTGTCCTTTGCTCGACACAAGAGGAAATGGACAAATGCTTCGAATTGTTAAACGCACAGTCAGAGTATATCAAGTTCACCCGAGAAAAGCCGAAAGAAAAATGGCTTCCATTTTTGAACGTACAAATTCACCTATCAGAAAATGGCTACATTACAAAGTGGTACCGAAAGCCAAGTAGTAAAAATATCTTAGTTCATTACCTCTCCTCTCACCCCTCTCACACGAAAAGGGCGCTTATAAGAAACATGTTTCGAACAGCAACCAACGTGTGCACGGGAAGAGAGCAGAGAGAGGAGTCCCGGAACTTGGCGCGGCAAATAGCCATTTCTAATGGCTACGAAACTGTAGCTCGGGATAGGTGTAGAGGAAATCGTAGGCCTCCAAACGACAACTCTAGCGATAGAAGGGTCCCGTTTATCCTACCCTTCATCTCAAATGATATAAGTACNATTGATTTGGGGCCGCTACTCTACTGTAGGTATGTAGACGACTGCTTTGTCCTTTGCTCGACACAAGAGGAAATGGACAAATGCTTCGAATTGTTAAACGCACAGTCAGAGTATATCAAGTTCACCCGAGAAAAGCCGAAAGAAAAATGGCTTCCATTTTTGAACGTACAAATTCACCTATCAGAAAATGGCTACATTACAAAGTGAAAAAAAAAAAAAAAAAAAAAAAAAAAAAAAGTTCATTACCTCTCCTCTCACCCCTCTCACACGAAAAGGGCGCTTATAAGAAACATGTTTCGAACAGCAACCAACGTGTGCACGGGAAGAGAGCAGAGAGAGGAGTCCCGGAACTTGGCGCGGCAAATAGCCATTTCTAATGGCTACGAAACTGTAGCTCGGGATAGGTGTAGAGGAAATCGTAGGCCTCCAAACGACAACTCTAGCGATAGAAGGGTCCCGTTTATCCTACCCTTCATCTCAAATGATATAAGTACTGCTATAAAGCGCTGCTTAAGAAGGGCGGGCTTAGAGAATTCGGTAAGCGTAGTTGAAATACCACCGAGTAATCTTAAGCGCCAGCTAGTTCGTAACCGCCTATATGACCGTCTATGTGCAACTCAAAATTGCATAATTTGCCCCAGTGGTAGAGACGGTGATTGCATGAGCTCGGGTATAGTTTATCTGATCTCCTGTAAGACGTGTGGTGACGAATACATTGGCGAAACGGGTAGACCCCTCTGTGTCCGCATGAAAGAACACCTAGCCGGCAAAAATAGACCAAATACCCCGCTAGGCACGCACAGGGCCCAGAGACAAAACAAGGAGGACTTTGAAGTAGGTGTCACGATCCTCGCACGCGAATCAAGAACACAGGCGCGAAAAACTCTCGAGGCACTCTGGATTAATTCCAGAAATCCGAAAATGAACCGCAGGGAAGAATGCCTCATTATCACGCGTGATATAGGGCAGTATATAAAACTGCTTTTCTGATGTGAGGGGCACATTATACTTCCATATGATTTCTGTGCGGTTGGTCTCTACGTGACACGCTTAGTGGAAACCTCATAGGAAGCGGTGAGTGAGCAAAGCTGTGTTCAAAGTGATTGAAATCTTGGTTTAGAGTTTCCTTGTTTGGTTATGGAGGCGTCTGGCCGAGTGGATTGCTATCAACTTGACCTTTTCAGGCTCTGAGGAAGGCGAAATCCGCCGAAACGTCAGCTTAGTCGTGAACAAAGAATAATAACACCTCGCGTTTGCTCAACAAAAATACGAAGAAAATTACTTGATCAATGCCGAGGTTAATAGAAAGTCGGTCGTGGAAGCCGTAATGAATTAACTTGGTTGCAATCCACCAAACAGTCACCATAAGCCTTTTTTAGTGCATTTCGGTATTGGGAAGTTCTGTGGAGCCTGATTGCAGCCCATCCATTGCGCTGAAGATCACTGGTCGTCCTACGGAATCCACTTCTCGTCGAACGTCACAATTCGATCAAGGGTCGTTTTTGTTGCGCAGGATAACAGCAGACACTTCAGAACGGCGATTTTTTTAAAAATTGCCATTTAATTCGTCCGGCACCCAAGTGCTGAGTTTTCTGCCCTTTCTATACTATGCAAGTGGGTGAAAATTGTTCCTGTACTTACACCAAGCTGTTCTGCAAGCTCTGCAAGCTGAATTAAGCTTCTCAGAAAACGTCGTGTAAGAAGAGAGCTTAAAAATAACCTACCCACTCACTAAACAACACCTACTTTTGAACCGTAATGATGCTGGTATATATGCAAAGCTCCAGAATGAAGGCAACTGCAATGGAGATCGAACTCGCTATTATGGTTTCCGGAGGCAAACGCGTTCATCGTTACACCATACGGCTCCTTTGTTTCGCCTTTCTTTCGGCCGCATTTTAGCCTATAGGCGATCTACATTATAGCTTCAGCTTAGGTGGGTTCAATGCCGATTTGTGGTGCCCAGATCAATCCCGCAGACGGGTGTTTGCTAATGACAATGATAGATAGAAAACTCGCTGAAAGAAAGGCAAAATGGAGCATTCGCATGGCGTGGTGGTGAACGCGGTAGCCTCCGAAAAGGGTAATAGCGTGTTCGAGCCACATCGCAAACACCTGCCGTCCGGAGTTTTGCAAATATCTCAGCAACATTGTGGTTGTATCACGCATAATGCCCTGTCGTGAAAATTGCAGTACGCACTAAATAGAAAAGCTGACACCTGCTTTTAATATTAATCTTACTTTATTCTCGCAATGAAAGCCATTCAATACACTGTTAGCGTAAAATTTCGCACCCAAAGTTCCTAAAGAAGTTATTGATTCATCAGTTGCATTACAGAACATACAAACGATATCCACTGAGTTGACACTGTTTCTAGAATTTAATATGATTCTCAATGAAAATGCAACAGTAGAGCTCCTAAGAAGATAAAAAGAGTACTCAACGATGGCAACAATTATTTAACCGCTTTGCGATAACGCCCAATACTGTATGATCGGCATCTGGGACGACATAATCTTCGATCACATGCGATGCGCATTGTAATCAATGCGCAATGGCTCCATTGCTGGCCGAAAAGGAACCGCGCAAAAGTGTTTTGGTTTCCACCTATAGCTCGGTTCCTTTGAGTATTTTTCGTATCTTTCCAATCTATCCCAATTCTCGCAGCAAATTCACAATCCCAGTATGTAATCCTCTTCAACTACAAGCGCTACATAGAATTTGCTATCCTTCTGAAGAAATTCTGCTTTATGTATACAGACTGAACTTTGCACTACTATTAAAAGAATCAAAAAGTTTTTAGCTGAGTACAACCTAAAGCGAATCGGCGTAGGAACCATAACAAAATCTATCAGAACGATATTGAATGCTAATAATAAATAATTCTTAGAAATCGAGGTCTACGTGTGCAGACAAAGTATTTCCATCAGTACCTGATTAGTTGCTATCAAAAAGCAAGTTTTCGTAAAACACCATTAATCGCACCATCATGGCAAAAAAACGGATGACCAGTGTATCGTTTGGCGAGTTATACAGAATATTTTAGAAACTAACTTCCACTAAACAGTAATAACAATAATTAGCAACTCTATGTATGAAGAGTACGCACGAGGTTGTTAGGAAAAGCTTATTTGGCTAAAATTTCGGCGCTTTCGCCTTCTTCAGAGTTGCACTGATCCGAATCGATAATCCACAGTTAGGTGACGTCGCGATATGGGTGTTCGTAGTCTCACGGTATCGAATGCAGTGAAAAGAGCACCGCTCGAATGGAGAACATCCCTCAATGGTACTCTTTTTTACATGGAGGATGTTGGACGATTCGTACCGTTCAATATGATCTGTATTTTGGCGGACAATTTGTCCTGTAGCAGTCGGCACATAATTTGTTTGCAGATAGCGTATCAATGTTTTGAAAACTGACTTCCATCAAACCTCCGTAACAGGAGTCAGTAAACCACTGCCTTTCTTGGTGAAGAAATACGAGGTTGCAGCGTTTATCAATAGCAAATAGCTGGCCTTTCAGCAGTTCCGTCTTCTTCAATAATCGATAATTTTCTGCATTATTGAGCAGATATGAGGCGGGTACAATAGACCTATTCGGCTAACATCTCAACGCTTTCACCTTCAGACTCGCATTGATCGGAATCAATAGTCCGCAACTAGTCCGTGTAACGATGATAGCAGTTTCTTGAAGCAGCCCATCTTGCTTACTTCTCTAATGTAGTAAGCGACAAGTGCATGAGTTTGGCGTTGATCAACCATTCTTTTACGCCACCTTCATTCCGACGCGTCATAACTCACGACTTGGACAGAGCTTACTGATGCACAACAAGTTATGCTCGGAATAGTTAGAGCACAAGTCGTCGTACGTAGAAAAAAACCCAACATACTGCTGCTGGGGCGGTTGATAGATGCCAACCTTTCATCCTGTTACGTCTATGTGAGTGATATCCAGCTACGTTAAACTAGTGTTGAAGTCTGTTTCAGGTACAAATATGTCTTCTATTCTTCTGAAGATCAAAAGCGGGCAGCTGATAAGTCCAATCCTTTCTGAATGAGACCTATACTGCCATGCTTTGGTGAGTGACATCTTGCCACGTTGCATCGAAGCCTTTTTCCCTGGTACGAATATCTCTCTTGAATTCTTGATAAACACCAAAAGCGAGCAGCACACTAGCAGTGGTGCTGCTCATTACACGGACGGCTCGAGCTAACAGACCGACAATTCGAACCCCATCGAGGGCATACCGAACCCGATATTGCTCCAGTATCAGAAAATTGATAGCAGTCCTGTCTGTCTGCTCGACTAAGGCATATGCTCACACCTGCATTTGCCACCTTTCATTTGGGCAGAGGTTCGCGCAGTAATAAGATTTATGCTTCGAAAAGCTTATGTATGTATGCTAACATATGCTGACAGAGATCGCTTTATAAATATCTTAGCATCTTTAACTCTACTTCCTGATGTCGACAGAAAATTTCTTTCGTCGGCTTGATTAGCTTTCTTCGTATCAAAATACACTTCGCTATACGTAAGAAAAAACGTAACGTCCTGCTCGGTAACTGATCAAATCAATACCTTCTGATTCAGAAGTATCTCGCTTCGCCTAGGTGTCTGATATCCTATTACGTTACACCGGAATCGAAATATTTTTTTGTTTCCTACGAATGACACTTGCTTTCTTCACAAGCACCAAATGTGAGCAGCACAGTGATAGTGATTCCGCCTGTTATGAGGACGGACGAACTTATCTGAGCGATGATTCGACCCCGCTATGGCTAATTAAGCTCGCTGTCACTCCGGTGTTGGAAAGTTGATACCATACTGGTCTGAGATGATGTCGCTCTTCTTGAAGTAGTGTATCTTGCTTACTTCTCCAATGGCGTAAGTGGTAAATGGGTGAGCATCCTGACGTTCAACCACTCTTTTACCCAATGGTCAATTTTCCATAAACCTCTGCATAGTGATATATATATATATATATATATATATATACATTATGTACACATACATATATTTAGTCCAGAGGTTTTACTGTTGTTGTTTTCATTGTTCAATGGATGACGTTTCAGTGACGAAGCCTTCTTTGCAGCTGTGCCGTTGAATCACCTGTTTCTTGCTCACGAGGGATGATCGTCATTTCGGCCACCTCCCGTCAATACACGTAAGGCAAAAGCCTACGTTCAACTGAGCAGCCGATAGGGCCCAATACGTTTTGATTGAAACGCACGCAGCTACGTCTAGGTGAGCGACATCCAGCCACGTTGCACCGGAATAAAGGTCTTTTTCCGTTGGGCATGAATATTTCTTGAATTCTTGAGAAGTACCAAAAGCGACCAGCAACGCGGTATCGATCCCGCCCATCATGCGGACGCCACAACCTACTTGAGTACTGATTCAACGCCGCTCTGGGTTCATCGAGCCCCTCATTCCCTCGATGTTGGGCAATTGATACCAGACCTTTTCGAGAGAGCCCAGCTAACTGAATTTAACAAAAGCTTCGCAGTGCTTTGTGATTAAGATCTGCGAAGCTGGGATCCGCACGATACGTGAAAGAAATGTAAAAGGAATTATCGTTGCAGATTACTTCCTCCAGCCCAACGCACTCATTCCGTACTTATAAGGTGCATCGAAACGTGGATAGCAACTGATTATACTGGGTAAATTCTAGGCTACATTTTAAGATTCTAGTGCTAGAGGGTGTACATTGCAAAATAAATGCTTTTCAAGGTTGGAAGCACAGGTGACTGATCTCGGGCAGCTGCTCTACTGTAGAGATATAGACGACTGTGTTGTCCTTTGCTCAACACAGGAGGAAATAGACAAATGTTTCGAGTTGTTAAATGCACAGTCAGAGTATATCAAGTACACTCGAGAGAAGCCAAAAGATAAATGAATAACTCCATTGCTGAACGTCCAAATTCACCTATCAGAAAATGGCTACATTATAAAGTGGTACCGAAAGCCAAGTAGTAAAAACATCTTGGTTCATTACCTCTCCTCTCACCCCTCTCACACGAAAAGGGCGCTTATAAGGAACATGTTTCGAACAGCAACCAACGTGTGTACGGGAAGAGAGCAGAGAGAGGAGTCCCGGAACTTGGCGCGGCAAATAGCCATTTCTAATGGCTACGAAACTGTAGCTCGGGATAGGTGTAAGGAAACTCCTTGGCCCCCAAACGACAACTCTAGCGATAGAAAGGTCCCGTTTATCCTACCCTTCATCTCAAATGATATAAGTACTGCTATAAAACGCTGCTTAAGAAGGACGGGCTTAGAGAATTCGGTAAGCGTAGTTGAAATACCACCGAGTAATCTTAAGCGCCAGCTAGTTCGTAACCGCCTATATGACCGTCTATGTGCAACTCAAAATTGCATAATTTGCCCCAGTGGTAGAGACGGTGATTGCATGAGCTCGGGTATAGTTTATCTGATCTCCTGTAAGACGTGTGGTGACGAATACATTGGCGAAACGGGCAGACCCCTTAGTGTCCGCGTAAAGGAACACCTAGCCGGCAAACATAGACCAAATACCCCGCTAGGCACGCACAGGGCCCAGAGACATAACAGGGAGGACTTTGAAGTATGTGTCACGGTCTTCGTACACGAATCAGGAACACAAGCGCGCAAAATTCTCGAGGCATTCTGGATTAATTCCAGGAAACCGAAAATGAACCGCAGGAAGGAATGTCTCGTTATCACGCTTGATTTTGGGCAGTATATAAGCCTGTTATTCTGATGGGAGAGGCACATTACGTTTCCATGTGAATTCTGTGCGGTTGGTCTTCATGCGACATACTCAGTGGAGGCCTCATAGAAAGCGGTGAGTGTGCAAAGCTCTGTTCAATGTGATTGAAATCTTGGTTCAGTGTTTTCTCTGTTTGGTTATGGAGGTGTTTGGCCGAATAGATTGCTGTCAACTTGACCTTTCCAGGCTCTGAGGAAGGCGAAATCCGCCGAAACGTCAGCTTATTCGTGAATAAAGATTAAAAGTAACCCCTCGCGTTCAACAATAATACGAACAATTTCTAGGTAATGCTTACAACACGAGAAAAACATTACGAGCGTGTGGCCTACGAATAGGAATAACTCCCAAGATGTTCTTTCTGTACACATTGATCAATGAGCATTCTATATGCACATACTCTTTCTACAGACTTCAAACATCTCCAAGGAAGTTCCCTTTAGGACTTACAGATTGAAAACAGGCACATTTGATTATAACGCTGAAAATTTCAGCGAGTACTTGTAAGAATTCGAGTTGGAAATCAACGCTCCCTATATAGATGTAGCCCACAACTTTACAAACACACGGTATATTAAAAGCGCACGGCTTCTGAGCACTATAAACACGTTTATAGCCGATTGATTTGTCAGTTTATCGTGAATGCAAAGAGTCCCCAAAGAGAAACTTTAGTGTTTATGTGCAATAGATATGCTTCCTAGTACTCGCCTTCGACTTCAGATTAACGAGCCAATCGCTTCCAAAAAGAATTTTTCGCAGGCTACTACGCATTCAGAATAGTTTCCATTGGCGTAACCTCGGCGTGAAATCTGTTTCCGACGGCTAGCGATTAATCAGAAAAAAGTGCTGCTAAAGAAACTAGCGAAACGAATGTGCATCGAGCTCAATATGCACCGTCCCAATTGCCCACTACATTTCAAAATCAAAACGCACCATCGCGAAACGGCCAATAGTAGAAAAATCAACTGTTGCTAAATGCTATTTCAATACATGAAATAAAAATTGGTAAAGCCCAAGAATCTTATTGAAAATGCATAACAAATAGGCATGATTCAGCCATATTTCTAATTTGAGACAAAAACTTCAAGTGTTCAGAAAAGGAGTTAATAATGAAGTAAGAATAAAACAACATGAACAGACGTTAGGAACACTATTAGTTGTTTGGAACAACTAAAACACTTCGACAAATGTTGGAAAAAAAAAAAGAAGGAGCTAGTGAAACAACAAACAAAATAAAAAGATCACGTATGGAACCTCACCGAGATTTCCATAGCG
>UYYA01005715.1:0-12222 GCA_900624975.1 Angiostrongylus costaricensis | reverse complement strand
AGCTTTAGAGGGAAGAAACCCGGTTGATGTTTTTCCCAACGGAAATTTCGAGGCTCACGACTGGAGTTGTAGAATGATTAGGATTGGCATGAAATATTTTGTTCTGAATACCATATTATGGTGAGATGTACTACTTGTTTCATTTTTGTCCATGAGGAATTATAGTCGTGCAAGTCCCGATGTTATTTTTATGACTAGTTCGTTTTGAGCTGCTCCCAGTTACTTTTTCTGTATGCAAGTTCTCAGTGGCAGTGGAGATCGCGTCCTGAAATTTTTTTTTCAAAAGACTGAGGCAAGATAGATACAAGTTCTAAGCCCTTAGGCGAGCAGGTTGGACTCCTGTGTCGGGTCTTCCTTCATCTGCCAGTCATATGAGAAAAGGGTTTTATCGAGAATACACGATTTGTCTTTTCTTCTTAGACGGCTACAATTCGTTTATGGCTGATGCTGGCAATACGGAGGTGCCAAAGAAGCACTGTCTTTTATTCCTGAAAAGATAGTGCCTCTTTAAAAAACGTATGAAAACATAAAAACAAGCGGAACATGAGTGCTACCTTGAAATCTAATGTTATCAACCATCGTTCCATCATATTCACCTTCATCTGTGAAATATTTCGTTCAAATAGAACAGCTGTCAAGGGGTGAATCATACTATAACAACTAAAGATCAATAATTGAGAAACTTGTAAACAACAAAACGTTGATCGTTTTTAAAAAGAAGCTGTTTCATACGCAACTGATACTTAGGCGTTGAGTTTTTTCCGGTGTCGAGACAGCATCTGGCCGACTAGAGTGCAATCAACGTGACCTTTCCAGGTTTTTAAGGGGTAATCCGCTGGAGCATCAGCTATTGGAAAAAAAAAACTCTAGTAATGAGATCGCAACCTGGTGTTTTCTCATCAAAAAAACATTGCATAGCCATGAGGAAACTCGGCACTCATTAGCCAGAGCTGCGATGTCTAGATTGGAAATCATTTTGAAAAGCTTACTTTCAAATTTAAGATATTCGTTTCATATATTTCATGCGACATGTTTTCACACTTACTGCGTGCATGCCAGCGCTTTTCACATTAGATTCGTGCACTCGCGCCCACCTTCCACTAAATTCTTCGAAACGTTCGTGAGAAAGTTTTCAAGATCTATTCCGAATAGGTACAGTTTTTTAGCCATTGGGAACGGCTTTTCGCGGTACCAGAACTCATCAATCTGCTCTCTTCCTGTGCACACACTGGTGGCTGTTCGAAACATGTTTCTTACAAGCGCTCTTTTTATGTGTGAAGGGTGAGAGGGCAGGTAACGAACCAATGTGTTTTACCGTTTGGCTTTCGGTGGCATTTGGTAATGTAGCTGTTTTCGGATAGATTAACTTGAACGTTTAGAAATAGAACTTAGTTTCCTGTCGGTTTCCCTCGAGTAGACTTTATGTGCTCTGACTGTTGTTTCAATAACTCAAAACATTTGTCCATTTCATCTTGCAGGGTGTAAGTAACAAGTCAATCATTTACATATCTACAGTAGAGTAACAAGTCAATTATTTACATATCTACAGTAGAGTAATAGTAACAGATCGATTACTGGTACTCCTATTTTAGACATAAATGCAATGGCAAGGCATATTGCCAGTCGCTGTCCCATTGCCAACTCTCTCATTTAAGCATAGTACTTTTCGAGCCACTTAAAGATTAAACAGTTTAGGCAATCATTTGAGAGTGTTATAAGCTCTGCATCGTGAAGTCATGCATANTTTTCGCTTTTTCGTATTGTATTAGGAGTTCGATGATGGCTTGCACAGCGGAGTCATTGAACACGTTTGTATAAGGGGCGGTACCGCCGACTCAGTCATACACGCACTGTTAGGATGTGTATTAAGTAGACAATTCAGAGACATCTGGGTATTCGTAAGATGTTCTGGAAAGTGCTTCAATAACTGGTTAAATATTAGAATTAAAAACCATGTTATCCTATTCGNTTTTCGCTTTTTCGTATTGTATTAGGAGTTCGATGATGGCTTGCACAGCGGAGTCATTGAACACGTTTGTATAAGGGGCGGTACCGCCGACTCAGTCATGCACGCACTGTTAGGATGTGTATTAAGCAGACAATTCAGAGACATCTGGGTATTCGTAAGATGTGCTGGAAAGTGCTTCAATAACTGGTTAAATATTAGAATTAAAAACCATGTTATCCTATTCGCTGGCCCGTTTACACAGCTAATGATAGGTCTAAGCTTGAAACCTATGGAACGGTTGACGCAAGAACGTCATTGGGTGCTAACTTACGAGTGTTGATAAGTAAGTTTAAGACGGGACGTGTTGGCAAAGCAAATTTCAGTTGAGAGTTGATTGATGGTTTTAAACCGGCTGCTTTTGCGATTTTAACCCATTGCTGTTTAGTTTTTGGTGCCGACCCTCAAATTCCTTTCTCAGATGATGTTGATAGAGGGAAGCATCTTCAAGATGCTTTTTTGTTATCTCAACATCTAACTGATGAGAAACTATACAAACTATCCACCGTTTTCACTAACAGATAGTCTAATTTTTTTTATCTTATTTGTTTTCGCACCTCCTAGAGACCACGTTGTTGCACTTATGTGAGAAGCGGTTTCTCTTTGCGCGATAGTGAATAAGGACTTCGAAATTACCCGTTCGTAAATATCCGAAACTTGAAATCGACTTCATTTTCGGGGTCTTGCTTTTTAAGGTACGGTTAGGGAAACGGTGGTGGTGGAAATCTGCGAGAAGAATTACGGTCATTGTAGATGTAGCATACTTATATGTTGGGAAATCTGTCTGTTTTGAACAAAGACAGATAGAAAAGGCCGTCTGAGCGCTCCCGCCCCAAGCCTCCAAAGAAAGAAAATCATACACCATCGTCAAATTTGCAATCGATTAAAAGAAGGAAAGGCATAATGCTTAAAACTTAAAAGGACATGGTGTATAGTCCTGAAAACAAAAATACAATTTGGATACAATTTGGGTTTAGCGCTTTTTTCTGATAACAACGATCTACATCGTAACTGNCCGTCTGAGCGCTCCCGCCCCAAGCCTCCAAAGAAAGAAAATCATACACCATCGTCAAATTTGCAATCGATTAAAAGAAGGGAAAGAGATAATGCTTAAAACTTAAAAGGACATGGTGTATCGTCTTGAAAACAAAAATACAACTTGGATACAATTTGGGTTTAGCGCTTTTTTCTGATAACAACGATCTACATCGTAACTGGATGTATGATTGCTTTTCACAACCTGACATTATATAAGAGAAAGCTGGGTGGGCCAAATACTGTGATTCGCTTTCTGCTAAGAAAAATTCCCTTTGCCACAGTTTACAGGGAATATGATGAGAAGAGAGAGATAAGATTCAGATAAGAGTTTTCAGATAGGGTTAGATAAGTTGTTATATCACGCCATCATCGGCTTTCGCTAGAATTAGAAAACTTGAAAGATCTTCGAAAATTTATGCTTCTCCACTGAGCNCTTTTCACAACCTGACATTATATAAGAGAAAGCTGGGTGGGCCAAATACTGTGATTCGCTTTCTGCTAAGGAAAATTCCCTTTGCCACAGTTTACAGGGAATATGATGAGAAGAGAGAGATAAGATCCAGATAAGAGTTTTCAGGTAGGGTTAGATAAGTTGTTATATCACGCCATCATCGGCTTTCGTTAGAATTAGAAAACTTGAAAGATCTTCGAAAATTTATGCTTCTCCACTGAGCTTACAAAATCTTTTCTTAGTGGGAAATAAGACTAATAAAAGAGCACTAGTTTTTTAATTATTTGGTGGCCTTAGCTTTTCAGCCATTTTTTGATCGCTCTTCCCACAGAAAAGCAATGGACCAGGTGATTGGTCAGCGTCCCTCTAATGTTCGTCATGGTTAGAATTTTAAATTAAAAATTTTGATTAATTAAGCGAATTACTAGACTTTTCTCAAAGTTTTTTTTCGGCCATTCTTAGAAGATCTCATTCACTACCTTCTTTCTCGGCAAAGGTTTACTCCCTAAGAAGTTCACTCGAGGGTTCCACTTCGCTGACTCTTTGTTCTTCCTATTTATGTTTTAATCAACTCATCTACCTTTTTTCAATAAGCAGACATGAGGCTGTTGTTATAGAATTTATTAGGATGCAATAGCTAACGTTTCGGTGGTTTCGCCTTCTTCAGAACCTGGAAAGGTCAAATTGAGATGGGATCTACTCAGCCAAACACTTTCATAACCCCATTGACAAATCGATTTGCATTCGCATAAGAAACAGCTTCATTCAAACACCTACCGTTTATTTGTCGTAAGTATTTCAGTTAGTTGATGGATACCAGCCGCACAACGTAATACATGGGCGAGGACTGTGCCTGTGTCAGGTCATTGGCTCAGCCTGAGGAATGGCGCCAGGTCACGCGTGATGACAAGACACTCCTCCTTGCTGTTCATTTTTGATTTTTTGGAATTGATCCAAAGCGCATTAAGAGTTTTATGCGCTGAAGTTTTGATTTGCGCGATCTGACGCCATACCTTAGGCTGATCCAATGACCTGACACAGGCACAGTCCTCGCCCATGTATTACGTTGTGCGGCTGCTATCCATCAACTAACTGAAATACTTACGACAAATAAACGGTAGATCTCTAAATGAAGCTGTTTCTTATGCGAATACAAATTTATGTGTTAAGTTTTATCTGCTGGGGTTATGAAAGTGTTTGGCTGAGTAGATCACATCTCAATTTGATCTTTCCAGGCTCTGCAGAAGGCGAAACCGCCGAACCGTCAGCTATTGTGTCCTAATAAATTCTATAATAACAACCTCGTGTCTGCTTTTTGAAGAAAAACATCGTATTATCAATCATCTACCTTTCGCTTCAAATACGAGTATTGTTGGCACGAACACACAACACTTTTTTTACCCTTTTCCATGCAGTTCGCTCGTCAACATGTTATATTTTGTAGTTGTTGAATAGAGCTGAAACCAATAGATCACCTATGAAACCATCCACAGAATCCCAATATGATATTTGCACTTAGGAAGCTGAAAAATGCCGGTGATGTGGAAGTGTTGTACAAAATGATCTAGCAACCATAAATGCAAGGTGCGGTTAGAAATGGCTAGAATACTTGTTTGTACTTATCAGCTCTATCATGATGGAAGAAAAACGGCTCATTGTAGTTTTAGAAGCACTCCTTTCAAGCTTCGAAATCATACTGTCGCTATAAAAAGCACGACCACGAAATATAAGACGTCGTAGTATTGTAAACTTAACGCCTTGACCAAGGAAAGTCGCCTGTTGCTTCAAGCTGTTATAGAGGGTCGAATCATCGAAGCACATTTACATCTACGACAAGAAAACTAGTATTCCGGGAACATCACAACTATGTCGGAAATGTAGCAAAGTGGGCAATGAACAAGGACTGCACTCACCTACCCGATTCTGCGATGGTTTCTAGCCTGACATTTGGCTTGAAAACCTGTAGCTCACCAATATGAAAAAATATCACTTNAAGCTGTTATAGAGGGTCGAATCATCGAAGCACATTTACATCTACGACAAGAAAACTAGTATTCCGGGAACATCACAACTATTTCGGAAATGTAGCAAAGTGGGCAATGAACAAGGACTGCACTCACCAACCCGATTCTGCGATGGTTTCTAGCCTGACATTTGGCTTGAAAACCTGTAGCTCACCAATATGAAAAAATATCACTTGTCGTTGCCGAAATCTCAGTCGAAAGGGTTACGTAGGATAAGAGTATCTCATGTCTCATATCATACGGAAAAATATCAACTATCGTTACTGAAATTTGTCACATAGGTGAAATAAGAAATTCGAATTCTGACAAAGACCGACGACCAGAGATGGAGACGCTCCTGATTTCTCCAAAATGTCAAAGAGCAGGTGATCCGGACATGTGATAGGTCTTATCTTCAACGGGCTGATAGGAGTCGTAAGCCACTGGTTGCCATAAGGATGTCAGATGAACAGTATATGTAGTCGCACCTCTTGACAGTGATTCCACAGGAAAACTATTATGATCCTGGTCTACTTAGAAAAGTGAAAACTCAGTGAGCTACTCTGTAAGCAGGAAGAACAATTTGAGAATTTAGTGGCGCTCGTACTATTGACGTTTCTCTTAATGGGAGGCATGTGATGACAGATATGATTCGTACTAAAGAAAACTACGGGTCCCTCCTAAAAAAGAGAGCCACTTCCACAATACGCGAAAACTTTTTAGCACGTTTTTAATCACTACTGAAAAATCATTTTAAACGTTCACAACATAAAAATTTACTATTACAAGGAAGCACATGATAAGACGAGAACGAATCAGGAAGTCAAAAAAGAATGAATTGGGTAAAAGAATAAATCTGGCATAATTTTTCCTTCTTTTTCTTTTCTGAACTTTTCATTTATAACCAAAAATGAAAGAAGACAAAAAATTAAAGAACATTGTAGAAATGGTTATCCGGTTCTTACGGCCCTACGATTTCCATTCAAACCGATTACAATGAATGCTTAGGGCAACGAATATGAATGGAGTAGGACTTCGATTTTTTGTTTTAATCGGGTCAGTGCTATTCCTTAATCCACTTCTGGGCAATAGAAGCCATTTCTCTAAGCTTTAATTATGACGACGTGTAATGTTCTCGCGGATGCCGACAAACTTCCGTCGAGTGAAATCCCTTAGTTGACGAAAGATAGACGATTCCGATTTCGATCCTACGCCATCACCTTAACGATATCGTTCCCATTGATCAATAAAGGACTATTAAAACGCTCAACAATCGATAAAGTACAATAAAAAAAAGACTAAAAAGACAAATGGCACTCCATGGAAAGGTTTATAAAAAGGAAGTGACCTTTACAATCTGGAAGGAAATTCGAATAAATGACTAAAATCGCTGATTGTTATCATTAAGTCCTAGTAATACAAGAAAGTATTGCCTATTTTTGCCAAAATTGGATTAAAGTTGGTGCTTATAATTGCAAAATCATTCAGTTTTTGAAGGTCTTCGTGACTATGTGAATGATCGCCACCTCACTGTGCTTATCGCCACATATCTTCAACACTTAGGTTGATAGCAAGAAAACTGATAGCGAAAATTCACTTGATATCACCTTTTTCCTCTATTCACTTTCTTTTTTTTCTCTGTCAAATTGACCAACAGAAAAAATGGTGCGGAAATAAGGAAGAGGAATCAGATAGAAGAAAAGAAGACGAAAAATAAGAAACGACAGCTAACCTTTTTCGTGTCCATCTATAACCGATAGTGTCAAAGCATGAGGTATATCTGAAAGTAACAAGAAGCTGCATTAATAAACGGATCTACCCGATATCTGCTCTCTCTTATTTATAGTTATCCAGTATAGGGACTGTTAGTAGTTAAACTTAAAAACGAGTTTTTGTTCTCCTTAAAAAGTAGGAAAAACTTTGATGAGATCAAGAAGTTGACCGAATTCAATTTCTTTGTCAGGCTTATTAAATCCTTCTTTACAAGTATGTCGTTTATTTGAGTAATTCTAAGTGACGATGTAAAGATTACATCATGAAATCAATGGTTGTAGAGAGTATTCTGATAATCTGACAGATCAGAAACAACAATGAACTCGACACGAGAGCGCAGGTGGATGCAATAGATGGACAACCTAATGTTGCCGCACCATTGCAAGTTTCACATCAACCGTGAGATAGACCTGAAACCTTCACCTGCCCAGAATCAATTTGCTGATTATAAGTAACGTTTTGGAACAAAAAAGATTACCAGAAATCATGCATCTATTCTTGTTGTTAAGATTTTCATTCAGGTTTGCATCTTACAAACCACCATTTCTAAGGTAACATTGTATTGGTGAGGAGTTCTTGAGAGAAAATAAACATCTACAATGCTGAGATATTTGCAAACTCCGGACCGCAGACATCTGCGGTCCGGAGTTTGCAAATATCTCAGCATTGNTCACCTGCCCAGAATCAATTTGCTGATTATAAGTAACGTTTTGGAACAAAAAAGCTTACCAGAAATCATGCATCTATTCTTGTTGTTAAGATTTTCATTCAGGTTCGCATCTTACAAACCACCATTTCTACGGTAACATTGTATTGGTGAGGAGTTCTTGAGAGAAAATAAACATCTACAATGCTGAGATATTTGCAAAACTCCGGACCGCAGATGTTTTGCAAATATCTCAGCATTGCAGAAGTTATATTTCGCAACATGCCCTGCCGTTAAAAAGAATAGGCAGTAATTGAAAAGGTTAAGAAAATAAACAATTGAAAGAATAAAGTTCGTTCTATAAACTGGTTTATTGAGGCTGAGGATGTGTTGAACTTTAACTAGGGGTGATTTTTAGTAACAAAGTGTCAAGAGATAAACGCTTTGTGCTGAAGCATTCAACTCCAAGCAAGGTGATAGCATGTACGTGTGGCCTATACGGTGATGTACCTATCTCTAATGATGTCTTACTCAAAGTTTCTATCTCCTACAAGTAAGTAGGTATTCATTTTCCGACCTTGAAAGATGAAGGGTTTGGATTACACGGTGGGTGGGGATGGGACCTATATGTATTGTTCGACAACTCTAACCACTACCCTTGAAAGGCTTTACACTGGCAATGTCGAAGGGAATCTCGTCTCAAAACGACAAATATCCCTAAGATTCTTGATGATTAACGGTTGCACACGGTAATGACTTGCAAATGCTCACGTCATCCCAAAAAATGTTACTAGTCAGGAAAATATCGCTGTCGTACCAAGTTTTCTGGAGCTTGGACGATTTTTGAAGACTAATGAAANCCCTAAGATTCTTGATGATTAACGGTTGCACACGGTAATGACTTGCAAATGCTCACGTCATCCCAAAAAACGTTACTAGTCAGGAAAATATCGCTGTCGTACCAAGTTTTCTGGAGCTTGGACGATTTTTGAAGACTAATGAAACGTCTGGAACACAGGTGTCTAAGGTGAGAAACTAACGCGCTGTTGTCCTTTCCGGGGAGTAACACGTTTACCACCAAACCATTCAAACCACCGAACTAGCTGAGAGACAGGAAAAACGAAGGACCGGCATGGACTCAGCAGTTCTATTGCTTAAGATGATTACAAGGTAGTTTTCGACTAATTCTTTGATGCATTTAGGAGATTATTTTTGGGTAGATCTATCTTTCCGGTTTTCGAGGATGGGTTTTCATATGGTTTGCGAGAACTACATGTAAATTGTGGCTTCCAGCTCTAATGAAGTCGGCATTGATATCATCGGGTCAAGGAGCTTTGCCTCTTTTCATGCTTTCTATCGCAACTCGAACCTCCGACGGATGAATTCCAGGTGGTTTTTCACTAGCGGGGATATTGGAGTCTGCGAGGGGGATTATGGAACGGAAAAAGTTGGTTTACAACGTTTCCGCTATTAATTCCACATCAAGGCGGAAAGTTCTGATGATTCCATCACCGGACCGCAGGTGTATGCGGTGGGAAACGAACCCGCGCTGTTGTCCTTACCGGGGGCAGCGCACTTACCACCACACCATTCTGGTCCTTCGTTTTCCCTGTCTCTCAGATAGTTCTATCGATCTTTTTGCCATCAGCAATCACCCGTTAACGGGATTGATCTGGGGAGCCCAAATCGGCATTGAGCCCAGTTAAGATGAGGCTTAGTTATAATCACAATCTTAACCCTTTTATTTACGGCCTTTTTCTTTTTAATGGCAGGGTATGTTGCGAAAGATCGATAGAACTAGCTGAGAGACAGGCAAAACGAAGGACTCGGATGATGTGGTGGTGAAGTGCGCTGCTCCCCGGTAAGGACAACAGCGCGGGTTCATTTCCCACCGTATACACCTGTGGACCGGAGTTCTGCAAATATCTCAGCATTATATACGAGTTATTTTTCGCAACATACCCTGCCATTAAAAAAAGGTCAATAAATAAAAGTGTTAAGATCTCATCTCCGTTCATCGGGGCTGACTGCGGAGCATTATAATCACACAAGTCCCGACGGCATTTTTTCAGACTGCTTCTTTTCTCTGCTGCATCCGGTACTTTCTTCTGCTTATACCGTTGTAGATGTTTTTAGAAAGCTTTTCTGTAGCTGGCATTTATTACTAGCCATCTTAAACGTGTTGCAGTAGGATCAAGCCTCAGTCTCCTTCTCTTTTCGGGCAACTCGTTAGTAGTGATGGAGAGGCGATCCGATCCTCTTGCTTTAGGAACTGAGGCGAATTCGGCACAGCTTTTCAGTAGATCGACAAGCAGCTCGTAGTCTTCGATCGGATCTTCTTTAATCTGCCAGTGACATTTGGACAAGACTTTGTTGAGAATTTTCTTCGTATTTTTGTTGAGCAAACGCGAGGTGTTACTATTCTTTGTTCACGATTAAGCTGACGTTTCGGCGGATTTCGCCTTCTTCAGAGCCGCTTTCTATGAGGTTTCCACTAAGTATGTCACGTAGAGACCAACCGCACAGAAATCACGTGAAAGTATAATGTCGTATATACTGTTGTTGAGAATGTTTTCGTCGTATACAGACTATACGTATACTAGACTTTTTCTTCGTGGTCGATGAAGAGAGTTATTTTCCAGCTTGCGGCTGAATCGAATCCTCGAGCGATGNTAGTGATGGAGAGGCGATCCGATCCTCTTGCTTTAGGAACTGAGGCGAATTCGGCACAGCTTTTCAGTAGTTCGACAAGCAGCTCGTAGTCTTCGATCGGGTCTTCTTTAATCTGCCAGTGACATTTGGACAAGACTTTGTTGAGAATTTTCTTCGTATTTTTTTTGAGCAAACGCGAGGTGTTACTATTCTTTGTTCACGATTAAGCTGACGTTTCGGCGGATTTCGCCTTCTTCAGAGCCGCTTTCTATGAGGTTTCCACTAAGTATGTCACGTAGAGACCAACCGCACAGAAATCACGTGGAAGTACAATGTCGTATATACTGTTGTTGAGAATGTTGAGAATGTTTTCGTCGTATACAGACTATACGTATACTAGACTTTTTCTTCGTGGTCGATGAAGAGAGTTATTTTCCAGCTTGCGACTGAATCGAATCCTCGAGCGATGAAGACGAAGCGTGCAAAAGATCAGACAATACTAATGAACTTTCACTCGATTTATTCAGTCATCGAAAGCTCCTATAGAGTGTCTATTTAACAACGAAGTAGATGATTACAAAAAATTGACAGTTTCGCAACGTCGTTCACTTCTATGACTATAAAAGTCACTAAAACATGCTTGAGGGCACCAAAAATTTAAACACTTTGTGCTCTGAAAATCACAGAGATGGTTTATTGGTGGGAAGTAGTCAGTTGCAGATATTCTAAAAAGATAAACGCTATAAACAATGAGAAAAGGAATAGGATTTCAATCGACGTCATTAGGTGTTAAAGGCAAGAGATGAAAAGATCGCCCTTTCGAAGGATGTCAAACGAGCAACAAACGAGGACTACACTTGGTTCCTAAATGATTTCTTGCTTCGAAAAGACCATAATAGAAGGTTTTGCAACGCTTTGATTGAACGAAATATGTTCGTCATTTTAACCGACTAGTACTAGAAAAAAAAAGAAATTTGACAGAAGCAAAAGATAACGACAGTCGGTGAATTGAAGTTCCGCAACACTTTGCTCGGCCACAACGGAAGGATGAGCGCTCAGTGTAAGATAAGAGCCGAATAAGTCCCACTTCTGCTTGAAATTAACATTTATTCTGACAACATCTGACAAAATCCTGTAGTGTTGATATTTACTGCCTTTTGCAAGTTTTTACAGCAGGGTATAATTCGAGAAACAATCACAATAATGCTGAGATATTTACATAACTCCGGACAGCAGAAGTCTCCGGTTGGGAACGAACGCGCTATTACCCTCTTTGAGGGCTAACGTGTTGACCACCACACCAGGCAGGTCTTTCCTTTTGCCTGTCTCTCAGTTGGTTTTACCGATCACCGCCATCAGTAATCGCCCGTCAACAGGATTGATGTGGGAAGTTCAAATCGACATTGAACCCAATTAAGCTGGGGCTGTAGTTGAAATTCATAATGTGGACCTTTTATTTACTACCTTTTACAAGACACCTGCAGTCCGCAGTTTTGCCAAAAAATCCTATAAATTGAAAATATTGAAGCTCCCGAAATCTTCAATACTTCTTATGCGGGAAAGTGACAGAAGAAATCACTTAGTCTTATGACAACATATCAAGAGCCACTTCATGCAAACGAAACGAAACAAAAATGAGAATCTGAGAAAGTTA
>UYYA01005714.1:0-12231 GCA_900624975.1 Angiostrongylus costaricensis | reverse complement strand
ATTCTGATGAGTGGGGCACATTATACTTCCATGTGATTTCTGTGCGGTTGGTCTCTACGTGACATACTTAGTGGAGACCTTATAGAAAGCGGTGAGTGTGCAAAGCTGTGTTCAATGTGATTGAAATCTTGGTTTAGAGTTTCTTTGTTTGGTTATGGAGGCGTCTGGCCAAGTAGATTGCTGTCAACTTGACCTTTCCAGGCTCTGAGGAAGGCGAAATCCGCCGAAACGTCAGCTCATTCGTGAATAAAGAATAATAACACCTCGCGTTTGCNAAATACTCCGCTAGGCACGCATAGGACCCAGAGACATAACGGGGAGGACTTTGAAGTATGTGTCACGATCCTTGCACGCGAATCAAGAACACAGGCGCGAAAAACTCTCGAGGCACTCTGGATTAATTCCAGAAATCCGAAAATGAACCGCAGGGAAGAATGCCTCATTATCACGCGTGATGTAGGGCAGTATATAAGACTGCTATTCTGATGAGTGGGGCACATTATACTTCCATGTGATTTCTGTGCGGTTGGTCTCTACGTGACATACTTAGTGGAGACCTTATAGAAAGCGGTGAGTGTGCAAAGCTGTGTTCAATGTGATTGAAATCTTGGTTTAGAGTTTCTTTGTTTGGTTATGGAGGCGTCTGGCCAAGTAGATTGCTGTCAACTTGACCTTTCCAGGCTCTGAGGAAGGCGAAATCCGCCGAAACGTCAGCTCATTCGTGAATAAAGAATAATAACACCTCGCGTTTGCTCAACCAAAAATACGAAGAATTACTTGATCAATGCCGAGGTTAATAGAAAGTCGGTCGTGGGAGTTACAAAACTCTTCCTTAAAACTTAGAAGCGACGCGTGATTTTGACATCGTAAACCATGAAACGCAACAACTCAACACTAAGGACAATGAGTCAACAAAACGCTTAACTGTTGTGGTGAGGAACGAATGCCACGTTCGTAAACACGGCCTATGTATAAAAGCACATTTTTTGTAGACAAATCTTTATTTCTAATTTTCTATCTTCAGTGATACTAAAACTTTCTGCAAATTTAGTGAACTATAGATTTTTGAATAAATAGGTGTGAGAAGAGAAAGACTATCACATAGAATTACAAACACGATACATCACAGTGTCAAAGGACAAATTCCGGTCTTAGACTTTATTTATTAAATAGCGTGAAGCAGAGACGAAAACCCGTCAGAGCTAGTAAGCGGGCAAGTGAAACTGGAAATAAGCACCTTTCAAGAACTTAGAGGTAGTGCCTCACACTTCTGACATCATCCTTACGAATTCTTCGTAGCCAATCTCACCGCTGCCTAAATCTGATGATCATTACGGTAGTACTTCCTCCATTGTGCAACTTTCGGAAACTATAGAGAATTCCTCTATCAGATAGAGAAATTTCTATCTACCTAGCAAACACATTCTATAAGCCGATAGAGACTGCATTTGCCACAACGCCCACGCTCGTGCCCTATACCCACAACCCATTCTAGCCATTGGGTACGCCACTAGACACAGCATCTTGCAGCCATTATTAACACCAACAGGTATGCTATTGGGTTCGTCTTATTGCTTGGAGACTTGCCCCCGCGACCCGAGCCTTGACCCAACGACCAACGCCACGCGCTTGGACGTAACCGCGCCCACTAACACCGTCATTTGGCTTCTGAAGACGCCTTGGAGATTTCCCTACCGCCTAATCTTTCTTTACAAATTCATTTGCTTAGGTTGTAATGATATTAACTGTAATCCTTAGCTCCTGCATTGCTAATGCATTAATGTTATCGTCGATTCTCATGTAATAACGTTGTGTTGTTAACATAAATTAAATTCCTTCATTGCTCACAAGTACTTTACAAGCGATTCTTCACTCTTATTCACTCCCGTGAACACCTGCCATATTGTTGCGCTGCGAGCCGTTACAGAAACTTTATCAAAAACTTTCTCTAAATAGGTTCTATGTCATTAGCTATTAGTACTCAGAAGTAAAACATTAGGAAATAAGTGAGAAGAAAGACGTATGTAAAATTTCAAGTAAACAGATAAATAGTTACTATAGCGAAAATTAGGTGAGCAAGTGTGGTTGTATTTCCTTTAATGCCCTGCCATAAAAATTATAGAAGGCAGAAAATAAAAAGTAAACATTGTGAATTCAACTGCAGCCTCAGCTTAACTGGGTTCAATGCCGATGTGGGCTCTCCAGATCAGTCCTGTTGACGGGTAATTGCTGAAAAGCTCGATAGAACTAGCTGAGAGAAAGGCGAAACGAAGGACCTGCATTGTGTGGTGGTGAACGCGTTACTCCCCGGAAAGGACAATGGAGCGTTCGTTCCCCACCGCAGACCTACGGTCCGGAGTTTTGCAAACATCTCAGCAATCTTGTGGTTGTATTTGCTTAATACCCTGCCAAAAAAATTGTAGAAGGCAGGGATTAAAACGTGACCACGATTGAAAAATTTTTGTAATTACACTGCTTTGAGAGATTAGAACTTTAAAGATTTAGAAATGTTACTATGTCATATCGCTATAAGGATTAAAAGTGATAAAAAGGATAAAGTTCTCAACATTAATCAATTCCTTAGGGATGCGCCGACTTCAATAGGCATCGTTGGAGATTATTGAATGCAAATCCGTCCTTTACAATGACAATGACTCACAGTGGTCTACCGATGCATCGAACCAGTGCTATCATCCTCCCAGACAAATCTGTTAACAATTTACCGTCCCCACAGGGATGGAAGCCGAATAAGCAGACCATATTGAGCGGCCGTAATAGATCAACAGACCTGCGGTTCGGAGTTTTGTATTTCGCTTAATACTCTGCCACAGAAATTATAGAAGGCAAAAATAAAAAGTAAACATTGTGAGCAAGTAGTATTCATCGGACCATTACGGGAAGAAATTCTTACAAATGTATGTTGGAAGCTCAGACTGACCGTCAGAATCCACTTCCTTGATCATCTCATCCACTTCTTCTTCGCTGAACTGCATTCCCATGTGTATCTACAATGAGGAACTTTACTGAACCTAATGAAAAGTTCAACATGGAAATTTCTGTGGTACCATTTTGTTATCTTGTGAAGCTGTGAATAAAACAGTGTTTTACTAGTTTCTCACAGTGCTGATTCCCTTCTCTCTGTGTTAGATAACCTCATACCAACTGCTGCTGGATGGATTATCCGTTGAACAACAAATTATCAGTGAATGCTCATAACAACAATCGTCCTGTCATTAGAGCGATACGCCACTGAAGTAAATTCGCTTTGATACGAAGACAAGGACACCACATGGTGAAGACGAACGACTGTGGACATACTCGGACTCGGATTATCGGTTCTAAGGAAAACGTAAACATAGAAACGTTAGCCAAATAAAACTGTTTGTCAACTTCATGGTAGCTTAATAAACTAGAAAATTCGCGCTGATTTGCAAACACTGCTTAGAACCAATGCTATGCTGATCAGTAATTCTTGGTAGCAACCCCACATCGATTTATTTGCAGCAGTTTTTGGACTCAGCATGTTCATGGTGTTCAATCGATAGACCCAGGAGAGGGAAAAAATAGTGGTTCGCTCTGGCCCGGACCCAAGCTTTGCGAATATCTCAGCATCGTTGTGGTTGTAACTCACATCATACCCTGTCGTGAAAAGTTATAGTAAGCAGAAAATAAAAGGTTAACCGTGAGATATAGATCAGTCGAGGGAAATTTTTCATCCTGTGTAAGACCTTTTTCCAAGCATTATATAGAACGAAAAATTTACGAAATTGCAATCACATTCCTGTCTGTCTGCATATTTATTCCTCGGAATCTGCCGCGCAGACCCGTTGACAGGCACTGCAGAACTCACCATGAAATGCCTGAATTCGGATGCCGTGATCAATCCATTTCCGTCCTTGTCAAACACCCGAAACGCCTCTCGAATCATCTCTGAATCGCTTTCCTTCATCATCCTGAAATCGGAGCTCTTCCTTAAGCTCATAATTAAGCTTATTAAAGGTATCCTTCCAACGCAAATCACTAAGTTTGGACATGTATTTAAGTTAGCAACTACAAAATATTTGTTAACAAACGAATAATGGTCAATAGTCTCGTAGTTATACCAACACCACTTCATAGTTAATCGAGATAATAGATAATTGAATACTCGTTACAGACATTAATACTATTGTTGCTAGTTGCTATAAGTTTTCAAAGTGATGCCAAATTACGGGGTAGGAGAAGTTGAGATTTGAACAACATCACTCAAATTTGCAACCGACTTGCATAACAGTTAAGCCAGACTGGAGCTAACGTTAGGCCAACTCTACTCGAATTATTTGTCATTAAAGAGGAGGATGGACAATTTGACCTACACCTTCTAAATTTAAGGGAACATATTCATGGTTCTGTGGATATTTTAGTCTTTTTGAAAATTGCATTTTACAAGTTAGCCTTTAACGGAATGACTGGGAGGTATATGACGGCTGGTTAGGAGACGCTTTGAGCAAACAAGCTCCATATACACTCTGTGACAGACTGGCAAACTACCTGTGGATACTCCAAGCCTTCTCACCGGGGCTCAGTGAACTACCTGAGCTAGGTATCAATCACCGGAGATAGTAAAGTAAACGAGCCTAACCACAAATGAACCCTCGGTGGGACAGTTTTGGGTAGGACAAGTACAGACGGGCTCGTGAAACCTTGGAGCCATTTCAATCTTAGCCTTAATCTGAAAGCTGACAATCTGTAACTGCAATATGCGCACAGTGTTTTTAAATCCTCCATTGAGAATATGACGATGAAGATTAAGTAGATCATGTAAGACACTACCGGATTGTATAAAAGGAGAAGTCGCCAGTATTAAATGGCAGAGAGCACTTAACATCACTTATAATGACGGCCAAGAACTGTTCATGCGAGAACAATTTAGCTAAGAACATTATTTCTTTAAATAACTAAACCCAAGAATAGAGTCTTTGTCGTGAATAGCTCAACTGAACATGTCTCAGAAACAAGGCACAGCCGTTCTACATAGAATTACTAAACTCCTGGAGAAGGTTAGCCCGTTTATAAGGCCATCACTGGGAAACTGAACAATAAGACTGTCACAAGGAGAACGTTTCAAGAATACGCAATGGATGGTAGCAATAACCACATTATTGATCATAAAGAAAGAGTACATCCTAATAAAATGAAGGTTTTGTCAAACAGCCTGCTGTCTCAAAATTTTACACAGGATCGGACCACCGCTTCCTTCTCGAAAGCTCCCATTTTTTTCAGAAAAGAGAGAAAGCCGCAAAATTCAAGGAACGAAGTCTCAAATAAGGTGCGATATCGTTAGCCGGATTCTAGGTAGGTACTGTTATCAACTACATCAAAGAACTATACGTGCGCCTTATCCAATGTATTTACACTGGTGGCAAAACAATGGAGAATTCAGGATTTACCGCAGACGTCTGTCTCAAGGAATGCTTGAGATAGCACACCACCATGGAAACCCACGAGCCGCAGGCAGACGCCATGTCACATTTGAACTTGCCAAGCTCTACAGAAACGTGATACGTGCAGGGAGAAGAGTTGCAGTTACAGTCGAAGCTGCAAAGGCTGGAAAGAGTATTCCATTATCCGCGGGAACCTCACTGCTTAGAATCCTGAAAGAATTACGACGCTCAGACCGAACACGCACGGCCAGAAAATCGGTGGAAAAAGTCGTCTATGACTATTCTGATTCTTTAGCAGCAATTTTTAAAAACATTGGTTATGTGTCATCCTATAGAATCCCCTCCGAAGTCCAACATATTATTTCGTCTGTGAAGAATCGACCAACAGCTGACTCGAACAGGATAAGATCTGAACGCCCGAAGGGGCTTCTGGCAGTCCTCATTACCACACTGGTTCAGCTCATCTCACGTTCATGAATAAAACAGTAAAGCTCTGGACGTCGACGAATCTGTGAGGGATGCAGTTGAATACATATCTTACCTATGCATTGACTTGTGGTGGTTTACCGTTGCATCGATTACTGCTGTTTACAAACCATTCGCTTAAGTCGTCTTCGACAGTGTTGACACTCAGTTGAAACAAAAGCGATCATGAAAACTCGAGGCAGCCACTTAGTTCCATACGCAAAGATTCTTTGTGAGCTATATAGCAAATTCATATTCAGAGCTTCGCCATTCTACAAAAACATTAACATTGGCACCAAGATAAAGGCTCGACAAAGCGATACGATCCGTCCAAAACTATTTAAAGCCAACTTAGGGATGCAAAAGTGAGATGACACAACATCGTAGTAGAAGTCGGTAATCGGTGATTACCCCATGTTCACTCTGCTTATCACATCATTGTTGTATCATTAAGCATTATCCTAACAAAATAAAGATGGCCAATTTCGATAGCGTTTCCCAAAAGATTGCCTTTGGAGTGAAACTCAGGAACATAATGTCCATCAACAACGGAACTGGTTCTAGTATCCAACTCGAGCTTAACGGTCATCAATATTGCCGATTACTACACCTTTGCGTATTCGGGTTGAGACGTCAACATGACGAACGAACGATCCGAATTTGAGCAGAAGGACGCGAGCAACTTGAGGAGCTTTCAAGAGCGTCGAAGATATGAAGACGAAAATGAAGAGTCCATTCTGTGCCCACATTATCAGCTCTACGATTCTTCTTGCCTTGACGTACGATGAGAAACGTGTTCGCAACGCGATCAGCATGAAATGTAGCTCAGCGTAATCGAATCGGTAGTCGAGAAGGAGACGTTGTTAGTATCCGTTTCACGCAGTTTAAAGGGAAAGTCCGAAGTTCCCACTTACGTCAACGAAAAAAATCAGAGAAACCACGGTGCATGGCAAATTTCGAAACTGGAGATGGGATGCTTGTGAATGACCACCTGTTAACAACAGTTATTAACGATAAGCTCCTATGGGATGTTAGGCGCTCATCGAAATAAGAACCTATCCGATAATCGCGGTTATTTAAGAAGATAGTGGAATAAAAATATTATAGTAAGCCCTTAGAGTGAACACAATCTACACGGGTGCTCCTGCACCTAACAGGCATAATTAATGACTTGGTTGTCGCTTGCTCAAGGCAATTAATAAGCCAAGGAGATTTGTCACTTTTCAAACAGGTTGCTACCAAGACGGTGGTGATTCCTTGCACTATTACGATATGGAAAGAACCTTTGTGAAAGAAATAGCCAAGTAAGAATTAGTGCCTGTGTTTAGGTAAAGCTTTGCTTTAGACAAAAGGAATAAAGCGTTCGGCGTTCATCAATCCCTGAATAACGTGCCATGCATTCGAGTTCATGAAGAATTACAGAGGTAACTGGACGTAAAGCCGATTTATGCAACTGCTGGCGGTAGTCTAGCGATGTATCAGTTCATGCTAATTTGCCGACTCCAGTAAGATGGAAGGCGTTGTGAGCCCTGTGCGTGATATGAAAACAACGATAACGTGTTTCATGCAGGAATCGCCAAGATGCACAGACGTCTATTTCAATCTATCTTCTTTAGAAAAATAGTCTTTTGATTATTCTGTCTTACACACCCGCTTTAAGACCTATTAAAGTACGTGCAACACTTTTCAGCCTTTCATGCCAAGAGCACTGAGAAATCGGCTTCGAATCCCTGAACGAGCTAAAAATCCAGCAATCGATCGATATTGAGTCTAATGAACACTCACCGCTTCATCATCACACAGAATTCAGGGAATTCTACTTGACCGTTGCCGTCCATGTCGACGTCGTTGATGATCTCGAGGATTTGCTGCAATTCCTTCTAATCACTGCCATTTCTCCACTTTATGGAGTTCTAATCTCTCATTTACCAAACAACACGTCAATCTACCTTTATTTTGATATGCACGTTCGCAGAACTATTAGTTTTATCGACGTGAACGAAGCTCACCGCATTTTACAGGCCTCTGCCAAAAAGAAGCAAATTTCACTGTTGTCTTTAAATAGCTCATTTGCTTTGCTGCTCTGAAGCTTGTATTTAGGACAAAACAGCGATGGAACAAGCGGGATTTTGTCCAGTAGGACGAGATGATGTTTCCAAATTTATAGTTGATATCTACGGCTGCTGAACTTTCATCAGAAGTCGCAAAAACTAGGTTTTTAGATTTCGCCTCCCATGCTAAACAATGATATAAAGAATTGTTCGATCAATGCCGAGGATAATAGAGTGTCGGTCACGTTGAGTTTGTAAAAGTACAACTTAAAAACGTAAAACCTATTGATGTTTTTTTTAAAATACTGAACGATAAATAATTAAGGCGGTTGGACAAAGCCGTTTATATTAATGTTCTACAATCTCAACTCAGCACGGTACTATAGTTATCGAGAAATTGTAAAAGAGCCATCAAGAAGCGACCACCATCATAAATTTTTGAACTGGACCTCTGCTGTTAACCACTGGAAAGCAAGTTTTGTAGTATTGACATGAACCGTTTTCCGCTGTTTGAGGTGTGGGTTTTCCGTTCAACTGGAGTGGGTGCCTTATCTCACTGCTCCTTGCGTCCCGCACCCATTACATTTTTGCACTCTCGAAGGGTTACATTCTCAGTGAACAGAAACTTCACAACGAGCACAGAACCTAATTAAGTTTTACTTTTTCGAGTTAATGCCATCACTTATCATCGCAGAGTTGTCGAGGCTCTAGTGCGACGATTCACGTTATTTTTAAGAGTAGCATTTTCAGGCACACTTTCCACGCGTCCATCTAGCTGGAGATGAAACCGAGAGAAGTCCAGCATTTCTAACAGAGTTTTATGACTCTTATAGTAATTTTAAAAATCTTAAACAGTAGAAATCTTTTTGTATTCCCGCATTTTAGACAGAATAACACATTGAATGAGCCCAACAAACTAGACACGGAGGATTTGATACAGACTTCCTGTACAGAACGGGAACGGTCAACTACGAGAAACTGTTTGGTATACAGCTGCGGTCTTATCAGCTTTCATTAATTAAATGTTTGAACATTCTGCACAAGAACTATCACCAGAGTGACGGCAGCTGAACCCCCACACTAAAGGTTTTAACCTTATTCGAATAATAAAGCGAATCCGATATATTAAGAAAAATTTGTAGAAGTTCTTCATCGATGTTATCGCATTGTGAAGCAGTTCGAATGGGACAGAAATGAAACACATATTGATCGACGGAAATTTTTTCTAAAACGTTCGTTGCTCAAAGACTGTATAGAGGAGGAAAAAGGATATAACTGTGCTGTAAAGAGAGGGGAGAAATTGAACACCCACGCTATGAAGGCAAATAGATCAACATGAATTGCGGGGCCACATCAAATGCGCGAGGGCACCGATTAAGCTACAGATCCACAAGTTCTCTTCACCTTTTTGACTTAACCGTGTTCCGACTGCTTTGGCCCCACTACGCTGTGGATTGTTGGAAAAGAACAGGAAGTTAGGGAGTGCGAAACATACGAAGTCAATCGGTCCATGTACGAATTCTAACTGCTAACTATTTTTGTATTCTTCACCGAGTCTTCTTGAATTTTCATTTCCTTCAGTACCTTTATTAAATATACATGCTACTTATTTTTTACTTGGCAATTTCCGCTCTCATAAGTTTTACAAGTCCTTGTTGTTTTGTTGATTTTTCAACTAAGAAAAGTTGCGTCGTTTTCTAAATTGGATGCGATGATTAGAACAACTGAATTTTTTTTCCTGGAGTGTTAAATCACAGCAGAAAAAATAAGAGGTTAGTTACACTTGCAGGTCTAATACCAGTTTATCAGGGACACTCTCGAAAGCCAGTTTTCACTAACTTGTTCGGTGGGATTTTGGCCGAGTGCTCTCATCGCAATTCCCAATTCCTTAATAGAAATCGTACCATTCCCATCTTTGTCGAACAGTAGAAAGGCTTCCTTGAACTGGTCTATCTCTTCTTCATTGAGCTGTTTGATTACCTGAAACGAAACGGAAATGAAAAATGAAGGACATATGAAGATAATATCAAAGTAAGCCAAAGTATGTGCTTCAGCAATGCGGTTAATATGACAGAGTGTAAACTTTTACTACGTTGTGGACAAAAATTGCCCACCAACCAAATGACCTTACTAATTTGTCAGTTGTATAACTCTAGAAGCAAACACCTGCTCTGATTCCTCAAAGATCGCTTGTAACGTACGCGTTTGCGCGCTCATCGCGACCGCCTTTCTCTGGAATTATCTTATTGCAGTCAAAGGATGAACCTATGCTATTCTTCTCCAAAAACATAATTATGACCTCACCAGTGAAAGGAGCACTCCATGCAGGCGTGTTTGAAAATCCGTAAAAAGATTTCCTTTTACCTTCATTGGCTTCAGAAAGCCAATGCATTAAAGTCCCCAGCTTCTCCTCGTTTTTCATTTTGCTCCCAAATTTGTATCTCAGTCCAGACCTAACTTTCACTTTCCGAGGCTGGATGTCTTTTCTCTTGCACTTGGCAGTTCTTTGGCTTCGAAAGAAATTCGGACGATTTTTATATGAGTAATGAGGCAAGAAATTCTCTGTGTGCTTAAAAATATACTTACGTAAAAACTTTTACATAAGGGATGTGAAAGGAAAACTTTAAAATGTCAACAACTTTATGACACCAGAATAACTTTTTCTAAGCATAGTTTGAAGGTCAAAGGGTTTAAGATGTCATCGGCATTCCTTGTATGATTACATGATTTCAAAACTACTTAGGTGTTGAAGAAAAAAAGGCACCCAGGGAGAAGAATTGAAGAAATAAAAAAAAAACTAAAGAGTCGTCTAAAGAAATAGGCAGATATTTGAAGGCTGCATAGGACGGTTAAGGCAAACGTTGCAAGTTCAACAAAACGGCAACGCGGCACCAGTTCGGAAGGCCGGCAAATGATAATGGAGGATTAATTTCCAGTGGCGTTCCAGTCGAGGAGACTCAGTACGACCACAAAGATCCAAATCGCGAGGGCAAAGGAATTTGGATTATTGACTCAGATTATCGCTGCTCCGACAAGGATGAGGATGTCGAAACGTTAGCTGGATAAATCTTGATACCAACCTTGTATCAGTTTATTGGAGGAGAAAGTAGACTTGAGTAGAGAAGTAGAGGTAATGAAAGAGAGGAATGTGTGTTGTGCCACATTACGTCTTTCAGTTGATTCCTTTTCTAATAACCATTTTCTACTAATGAGGAATAGTTTCCTGCAAAAGAATTCTTCCAGAGCGGTAGTGATTCCGACGATTAGTCAACCGATCAAACGAAGACGATATTACAAATCAAATTCATCCAGAAGCACCAAAGTTCACAGATATTCTTTTAATGACGTTTATGCAGCGATCATCGACAGCTCACTGAGGAAAATTTTTGCCACTGCAACAATAGTGTACAAGAGAACATGTAACTTATTGAGCTAAAGAGATTTGAAAGAAGAGAAGGTGGGAGCGAAGCGATTAAAAACATTCAAATTTCACTTTGTGATTTATTTACCGCCGATGTTTCCCTATTATCTTTTTTGCAACGAATTTAGATAAATATAAAAGCGTCGCTCGAAAAGGGTGAAAAAATGAATGAGTGAAGTTGAAAAGGGAGTTCAGAGAAAATGAGTCTCCTTTTACAAAATGAGACTTCTCTGACATCATCACGCTTTTTGTTGAAATAGACCTGTCATGCGAAGTTTAGGAAATATTTTAGCCTCAGCAGGGTGAACTTGCTGAACTCTCGAACGCTTTTTACGAAAAGCATTACACGAAAGTCGGAATGTCTTCGGATTTTCATCCTAACATCAAGAAGACAAAGTGGTGTTCATGCGGCAAGAGACTCGGACCTCCTGCACTTTCAGCCATTCACATTTTCACAGGCAACTCACAGACCTTCCTTGCTCTTCCTGTCCACGGTGTTTGGTCTTGAGACCTGTTTAACTACGCGAGTGCAATCGATACCATCGAAAACGTCTTCAGTTTCCAATGATTGCTTTGATAGTGCGAGTTTAAACGGTTCTAATAGCAACAGATCGGCCATGAGAGCCACTCCAAATTTTAGGAAAAAAAACAACACTGCGTCGTTTTCTTCCTCAGCAATCGCGGAGTTGTCATACAGAATATGTTTACTCAACTCAGCCATATGCGACTCCGATAAGCAGTTCTTCCTCAGTGTAAGGCAGGTAAAAACAGGTCTGAAGAAGGCGGTACTGCCGAAACGTCAACTACTGCTGTGTTGCATGTGTGTTATTGTATGGAAGTAAACGTAGGTTAATAGAGAGTCGATCCTGTG
>UYYA01005713.1:0-12243 GCA_900624975.1 Angiostrongylus costaricensis | reverse complement strand
GGTGTGTGTACTATTGTTAATGTGTTTTATTAGGTAACAAACCCACTGAACCACCTTATTCACAGTTGTTGGACAGAAGTCGTATATTGCCTTGCGTTGTTGTGTAAATAACATGTGTATACTAATAAATGTTTAATTACCCAAGTTTGAGGTACATCACAAACGGTTCATAGTTCTTGCGCACCCCCGCGAACGCCCCTCACGTCCTCGAGCTGTGAGCCGTTACAAACTCCGGACCGCAGTTGTATGCGATGGGGAACGAACACGCGCTGTTCTCCTTACCGGGGAGAAGCGCATTTCACCACCACACCATCCGGATCCTTCGTTTTGCCCGTCTCTTAGCTAGTTCTATCGATCTTTCGCCACCAGCAATCACCCGTCAACGGGATTGATCTGGGAGGCCTAAATCGGCAACAAACCCAGTAAAAAGAGTAGGCAGTAAATAATAAGTTGAAATTGTGATTATAACTGCGGCCTCAGCTTATCTGGGTCCGTTGCCGATTTAGGCCCCCCAGATCAATCCCGTTGACGGGTGATTGCTGATGACAAAAGATCGATAGAACTAGCTGAGAGACAGGCAAAACGAAGGACCCGGATGGTGTGGTGGTGAACGCGTTACTCCCCGGAAAGGACAATAGCGCGTTCGTTCCCCACCATAGACACCTACGGTCCAGAGTTTTGCAAATATCTTAGCAACGTTGTGGTTGTATTTCGCTTAGTACCCTGCCGCAAAATTATAGTAGGCAGAAAATAAAGAGGTATGACATTATCTCACCATCACTAGAGTTATATTTCGCAATATACCCTGCCGATGAAAGAAGAGTAGGCGATAAATAATAAGTTAAAATTGTGATTTAACCAATAATACTCCGCCTATTGGGCTAAATAGCCGAGCAGGATTGCTTTTGGGTTTTTAAAGATTTGTAAAGCACTGCAGCAATTCTTAGCTTTAGATGAACCACTAGTATATTATTTTCCTGTACGGCTTGCCCTCATACTGCCATCATCGATTTGATCCGCCGAAATCAGCACAGCTAACGCCAAAAATAGAGCAGAAAGTTTCTTCCAACTAAAAGAAATTCGGGAGCTCTCTCAAGACATACTTCATGCATGGTTCCAGAAAGTGCTACCTTACTTTTCGTCATATTGTGATATATTAGCTACAGTCGCTTACTGAGCACTGGTGATAGACTGGAGGTACAGGAGGACTTGAAGGAATTCACCTAGATGGTGAAACGTATAATATAATAAAAATATATGCCATTTCAGGAGCAAGAAAACGGTGCACAAATAGTACCCTTGTGTAATGTAATGTCTCTACCAGGAACATGTGGCATTCAAAATAGTACATGGAGCATAGAAACACGCTGTGTTAAGGCGTCTCATAGGTGGACTCCGTGAGGATTGGTTCGCCTCAGTGGTAGACTTGGTACGACTTCGTTCGCCTCAGAGGCGGACTGTGTGCGGCTTGGTTCGCCTCAAAGGTGGACTGGGTGCGACTTGGTTCGCTTCAAAGGCGGACTTCGTGATGCTTGGTTCGCCTCTGTGGTAGACTTGGTACGACTTCGTTCGCCTCAGAGGCGGACTGTGTGCGGCTTGGTTCGCCTCAAAGGTGGACTGCGTGCGACTTGGTTCACCTCAGAGGTGGACTGTGGCGGTATCATTCGCGGTCTGTGTGCAATTTACCTTTGCCTGAAAAGCGGAGAAACACAAATGCTGACCCTACGCATTTTCTTTACATGGGGCATCGCGATCCGATAAGTCACGACGCTGCGTGGCGTGTACGAAGGTGGAAGATAAGAGGTTAATCGCGGAGCAAAAAGGACCTTTGCTTCTTTGACAAGCAGGTGGGTCCAGGGCATGGACTCCCTGTTTCTGCTGCGCCGATTTGGCACATGCTTTCTGCACATGCTAAGCCTATTTATGGATGCGTGCGTGGAAGCGTTTTTGCTTATGTGGATTGTATGCTACGTGTCATTTCGGCCAAAGATCTGCAATCAAGTGACAGAGAATTATATAAGAGGCAGTTAGGAGTCTTCTCCAAGTATCAAAAGCATGGAGTATCAACTCCACTCGTATACGTGGGTATCAAAAAGCTGAAAGCAGTAAAAGACGCGGGCTCTTTTCCTTGACCCTGAAAGCTCCCCATTTTCACAGCGTTGGTAACGACGAACACGGAGAGGCTGCTAAAATCTCAGAGACAATGGAGGCTGCCTAGATTTCAATGAACTATGGTGACGATTTGTACCTACAATGCACGTACACCCATATGATGGATCTCCAGCCTGTTAGGCGCGAGACTACGTGGTGCGTCGCCAGGTGGTGGATAGGACCAAAAATAGGATAGATCCAATTATTCGCGGACCAAAATCGACCTTTGCTTCTCTGAGACGCAGGTGGATCCAGGGGATGGACTCCGTTTCTGCTGCGCCGATTTAGCACATACTTTCTACATTTGCAAGGCGCACTCATGCATGTGCGTGTGGGTGCGTTCTTGCTTATGTGGATTGTATTCTACGAGTCAATTCGGCCAAAAGCCTGCAAACAAGTGACTGGAAAGCATATGGGAGGCGGTTAGAAGTCGCCTCCACCAAATTAGCTCTACGTTCACTCTGGGAGAGACTGGCAAGCTACCCATGAGTTTACCCAGCTTCCACGTTCAGAGCCTAGCAAGCTATACGTAGGTATCAAAAAGCTAAAAGCAGCAAAAAAAACCGGCCTCATTGCCCTCACCTCAAAGGAGCTCCAATTCAGCAGCGTTGTGGACGAGTACGGAGAGCCTGCTAAAATCCCAGAAACAATGAAAGCTGCCTGGATTTCAAAGAACTATGGTGACGATCTGTACCTAGAATGCACGTACACTTGCATCCGAGTCCTCGATAGAAAACTTGCTCATGCATGCAAAAAGGATAAGGTACGACGACATCGGCCTGGCCTAGACGAGACGACGTTACCCGCTCAACGCCGTGTTTTGCACAGGTGAAGAATTATTCCGCGAAACACACGGCAATAGAGCAATCGGCGGCGTCGACGTTCTCGTCTACGTGAGTTTGGCTATCAACATCGGCTTATTTTAACAATTGATAGCCTGAATCGAACGTCTACGGTTGAAGAAACTTGAATCCATATAGGATTTGAAAATCTAAGTCGTATACGCACGAAAACCAAGCTATAACCAAGAAGAAGTTGAAGCGCTATATATGGTCCAGGAAAAACTTGGCAAAAAAGACCGTATATTCTTTAAGTTCATCATTGGAAATTTCAACACAAAGACTGGACCAAGAAGAACCCCTGAAAAACGTCACGTTGGGAGCCACGTATTGGAATGGATTAAATATGGAGAGCGGTTATCTGGGTTTATCATGACGACCAAGAAAATCCATGGTAGCCCCCAATTCCAAAAGCCCCATTCTCAACGCTAGACGTGAGAACTCAAAATGGAGAGTACCATAACGAAATAGAGCATATCATAGTAAATAAAAGGTTTTGCCTAACCGATGTCACTGTTGTCCAAAAATCCTATACGGGATCAGACCACCGTCTCCATCGTACAGGATTCTATTTCTAGCGTGAAAAAGAAAAAGCCGCTAAATTCCAAAACCGAAACACCAGAATCAGCGTCAACTTAGACTTATACAACTCATTAGTCGGCTGTTGGAAAGATGCCGTTGTCAACATCTTCACGTAAGCGGTATGAAAGCCACCAAGAGACGTTTCTCTCCATAAACACTCGAGCTGATACGCCAACGTGGAATCGCACGAGCTGCACGCATTGCAGAAGCAAAACAATGCAGATAGGCGACAAACGAAGATATTAAAGAGAAGAGCAGCAGTAATGGTCGAAGTCGCAGAGGCTGGAAAATGCATTCACAAAGCTCACCGAATCTTCACCAATTACAAGACCAAGATGATTGCACTCTGACGTTCTATAGAGAAGACCACAGTTCCACGGCCATTGTCGGCGACATTAACAACAAAATTGCTTCTAGGAGAGCGTCTGAAGAACGTCGTATCAACACCCGTGACTTGCAATGGACCAAATAGGATGAGGCCCTGCGTCACTAATATTAATAAGAAATACGTTAGGCTTATCAATCCTTTTAAAAAAGGACTAAAAAGCCGTGAATTTGAATGACAGCAAGCAACGTTTGCATTCAGGAACAGAAGAGCTGGTGCGGGAACGTTTGAGTGGTAAAAATTGCCACCTTATATCTTAATAGGCGATGTTCTGAAAAGAAGTAGTAAAGGAAGATTCTAGGGCAAGAGAGACAGCACTACTGACTGAAGATGCTGAAGTTGGGATGGTCTCTCACAACATCCACTGAGACTGTGATAATTATAAAACCGGATGAATTGATAACATGTCCGCCTTCTAGTTCAATCTCTTTACTATTCGCTTCACTTCATTCCACATCGCGTAGGGAATAGTGTGTATTTCGTCCAAGAGCATCTTCAGTGCTAGAGTTCGATACACTTTCTCGTCTCTGAGCAATCGTAGAGCGCTCGGCCCTGAAGAGATTAGGTGCAAACACTTTGAGAAACTATCAGTAAACTTTACTCACACAATCGCTTGTCAATTCACACGCCATTTGTCGGAATACAGGGCACTTTGGCAACGGAATACCACCAACAACCTTTTCTTACACAAAGGAGACCTACACGACAACGGCAACAATTCTCCGGTTCTCCTGCAGTTTTTCGCTTACATCTTCACTCGGATCGTGCTTATTTGATAGAATATTGGACGAAGGATAGCTAGGCCATTAAGCAGGCTTTCGGGAAAAAATCATTAGAATGGAACAAAACCTAAGCAAACAAAATATCGCGGCCATATCAGTCAGATTTTCAGTTGATTGAAGATTATACATTCTTTTAAGAAATGAGATCGCTCCAACAGATGCGACTCCAATCCAGTGAGAAGATTTCGCGTATCTCGAGGAACAGCTGCTATCCTCAGGTGACTCCGAACCATCGCCATGACGAAAAAGGTGGAAATATTAGAAAAATAGAAGTTCCTTAACTACCACTTGTAAGTTCAGCAGTATAGCAGATATTGTATCGACTTTTCAAGAAAACGTCAAACGAAAGCAAATTTTTAAACAGTAAATCTAATGCGTTTTGTTCTCATGAGAAAACCTTTTCAATTCATGGCAGTCATTATTTATTTATTTATTTCACTCGCGACGATTGCGTTAATAAATTCGAAGGAAATGGTATAGAATGAGACCTAAAGTGACTATAATGAAGTTCTGAGAAACCTTGGTACGTTTGCAAAACCGCATGAAGCCCGAAGGTGACTGCTGAAATCGTCTAGAATATCCTAGCATTAATCACGACCATTTCTTCCATCAACTGTTATCTCTTTATTCATCGATGATCGCAATGTCATTTAGAAAAGTATCACCATTAGCTTCCCGAATCGAGGAGGTCGAGGTTCGTTGAAGAGCAATTCACTTTGGCAGATCTTAAATCGGTGAGAATGTAGCTGGCTCAAGTGAAAAAAAGCCACCCTGAGATAGGACGTAAGGTAAACCGTTATGAACAAGTACTCCTCTTTGCAGTTCATTCTTGAACTTTGGAACTTATTCAAAATGCTTCAAGAGTCTTTTCCGTTATGTCCATGTACCTATGACTGTCTAATGAAGCGTTTTGTTAGACTTTAAGATTTCCAACTAGGCTCTTTTATACGGACGCAGAGTGGCCTACCAGTTTCGAAAATGTATTCGCTCCGCACTCTTCACAAGAGATCATATAAACAACACCCGACCTCATTCAATCGGCTTCTCTTCCTTTAAGGCACATTACGCAACATTCCCTCTTGCATTGTTACACAAGCAGTTGCTGACTATCTGACGTCTTAGAGTGTTCAGAGGTATTTTATTCACTGCTGCCGTTTTCTCTAAACAGGTCATTCTAATGTAATGCTCTATAGCCATGAATGATTCATTGAGAACGAAGGGAGAGAGGAAAGTGGCAGTGGTTCCCAATAAGGTTGTTGTTTCTGGACGTTGCTTGCCCTCTAAACCTATCCCGAGGAGCTATTATCGTTTCGCAGCCATTAGAAATGGTTGTTTTCTGCACCAGTTTAAAGGACTCTTACTTCTGCTCTCGTCCTTTGTAGAAACTAGTTACTGTTCGAAACATTTTTCCTAGAAGAACGCATCATTGTGTGAACAGTAAGAGGAGAGATAATGAACAACTACGTTTTTATTATTTGGGTTTCGTCACAGTATTGCGATGTAAATCCACTCGCTAACGGCTGTCGGTTGTCATTCAGACGCACTACATGTCCGGCCAACCTTATCTCTGACAATTTGAAGCTTAGGATCCTTTTGCTCACATATGAGACGCGGGTACTTCTAGTATCGTTCTCTCGACTGAGAGTTCAATAAGACTGAGAGATCTTTCAACCTGCTTACGTAGCAACCAAGTTCCTAACGCATTCATTTAAACCTGGAAGAATCGTGAACTCTAAAAGGTGGGCACGGAGTTTGGTGTTCTTTGTTCTGTCCTCTACATCCTCGCTGAAAGTTCACCAAGAATCTCACTTCTTACTGCTCAACTCTCGAACTACGCCGTTCACTATGTTGATTTCCCGATCTAGGCTTGAGCATTTGGGGATATTCGTACCCGTTAGCGTGAATGGCGCAGAAAAAAACCAATGCGTTCTTCATTAACACCGTTTTTGTGACATTTTCTGGAACACTAGTCTCACAGGCGTTCAACATTTCTTGTATAATTGCCGCAGCTATCAGGTTTCGTTTGGTTTTAGCAACGCATCAACTTTAACAGATCTTTGTTACAGCTTTTTTAGGACTTCTCCCTATAACCAGACAAGAAACCAAATTTTCCTCTCCACCATAAGGTATATCATCGCCAACATCTTTATAGAACGCTAATTTCCTTAATTACTTACTTGTATGGCCCGTTTCCACTGGTTTTGTAAGCCCTAGCACAATTTCTACTTTTTAGAAGTTTTGCTGCTCTAGCTACTTTGGTTCCCTGAAGTCTCGACGTTAGCTTGGCCAAAGTTTGCCTTAGCTCGTCACCATCATAACGAGTCGCCGCGCTTGTGCATCAGAGGAAAATTTCCCACCATGCGTCTAGTATGTTACCAGAAAGGTTGTGGATTCTGGTATTGGTTCACTCTTAGCCGGGTTTCCTAGTGGAAACGCCAGACTCCTTCTTTACTTGGGAGACCCTGCTGGGCTGATGAATTTTTGCTGTACATCGCAGTCCGACACCCAGGAACACCTCCCAGACAGGATGAGGCGGCAAACCGTTGGAAGGACAACGCTAACTAATGAACAGAAAGCACTAACTGCACTAGAAAACAATGTGCTGCCACTTTATGGAACTGAGTCGAAATCCAAATGGAATAAGGATATCAGCAAATTCTTTTCGTATTGAAAATGATGGGCACTAGTGTGCAAACCAAACGGAAAACCTATCGAGACATTACGGAAGAGTCACCAACATGGCTTTGCGAACAAGGCCAACAATAACTAATAGTTAAAGAATAAAAGAAGTACACAAATATGGCAGTGAATGTGATATGCAGGAAACATGATTAAATGCGAAAACGAGCTGGTGACATTTTAACAATTTATTGGTCCATAAAAACTCCCACAGAACAAAAGTGACTGGAAAACGGATAACCGAACTATCGAAGACGGTGTAAAATTGTAAAATGTTGATAATTCATCAAATATTAGCACCCAGGTGAGGCTAAATGAATAAGCTAAAGATTCCTCAAGTGTATTAAAAGCCAACGTGCCGGCGGTATGGCGCAACACATGGGAACAAAAACGGCTGTTTGCAAAGAAGAAAGCTAGAAAGAAAATTCATCAACCTTTTTTCTCTTAGCAAAGATCAGGACCGTATCATAATATATAGAAGAGAAGGACCAACAACAATTTTAACACGAAGATAATCAGATTGGACAAGCAAGTGGTGTTATTGAAGCCACCCAGCAAACCGAGGTACAGGGTAAACCATAGAAACTTCCCTATGACTACACATCGCTCAAATCGGTGGAAATAATTTGGCTGACCGAAGGGAAGTCCAAAAATCCTGCACCTAACGTTCAAAATGTACTATGTGGCTATTGTAATCCAGCACTAGACTTAACCGCTCTCTAACCTAAATAGTTACCTTTTTGAATATACTGGCAAAAATGTGAAGAAGAAGCCAGAAAACTTAAAACTGAGCAACTATTAGAAAACAATGATGTAACCACATTTTAGTTACTGGCTATTCTTTTTTCATGGAAGCGTGTGATGTGAGACATAACCACGGTGATGGTGAAATATGCAGAACTCCGGATCTGAAGTGTCTGCGATGGAGATCGAAGCCGTTATTACCCTTTTCAGAGGCCACAGTGTTCACCACCACACCATGCTAGTCTCTGGCTCCGAATTTCTCCCAGTCGTGTTGTATAGGTGCCATCAGCAATCAGCCAAAAAGGTCAGTGAAAATTTGGGAACCCCAGATAAATCCTGTTAACGCGGGTTTGCTGACGGTACAGGTTACTCCTTTATATAGATCAAGTGGTTTCGATAGACTCAGCAAGATCATATTAAACAACTACCATTGGTATAAGAAAAAACATGGCATGTCTAAGTCCAAACCGGGTCTTCCCTTTGTTAATGTGAGCACTTCGCCGTTCAGTATTGTCCACTTTACCTGCTCATGTGTATTGCAATACGTGTCCGAGTACTGCGCTACACACCCTATTGTTGATAGCATCTATGAAACACGACTAAAAAGCGAAACGAAGGACCCGCATGGTGTTGCGGTGAATACGTTATTCCCTACAAAGAGTAACAGTGAGTTCCACCTCCACCCTGGACACCTGCTGTCCGCAGTTATGCAGATATTCCAGCACAATTATTGGGAAACCGTCTAACAATTCCATTAGTGTCATGTGTTGAATTCACAGTATGATGGCTTAAGTAGACAACATTATAAATGAGATAAAAAAAAGGATAAAGCTCTCGGCGTTGACCAATACCTGAGGGACGCGCCATGCATTCGGTTTCATTAAGTATCACTGGAAGTGACTGCATGCATACCTGGCCTTTTATAATGACTCGCGGTGGCCTACCGATGCATTGAGCCAGTGCTGCTATACTCCCAGACAAGTCCGGTACCAATTTTCCGACCACGGAAGGATAGAAGGCTTGGTGGGCCATGGGCGCGAGGATCGACTCCACCTGTGTATCGCAGTGGCGCCTCCAACCACGTCGTCGCACGCTCGCTTTATAAATGTTAAATTAAGAAAAATAATTTTCATAGAAATTAAAATAAAATATAAATGAGATAACGATCCAACATCGAACTAATCAAAACACAGCACAACATCAGCGAATTCACTTCAACCGCGCTTGTTTGCCGCCTTTTCATGAATGNCAACATCGAACTAATCAAAACACAGCACAACATCAGCGAATTCACTTCAACCGCGCTTGTTTGCCGCCTTTTCATGAATGAGTGTGCCTTCGATTGCATAAATCAGTGGTATCACTGCCAAAAGTGTTACGCAAGCAGAAAGTGTGTTTTCCACCCGAATGGCCATACAAAAGCAAATCAATAGTAGGATTTGGTGCATTCCCAGAAGTTCGGTCGTAATCTGATAACTCGTTTGCCAATCCACAAGGGTTGGCGAAAAATTGTGATGAAGACCAATCAAAACTCATGATGGTTATCGTGGAATTTCGGTGAAAAAGGTCTAATCACAAAATCCCTCATCCACCAGCAATTCAGTCACATTACACCGCACACGGGTGTTATCGTATGCAATATTCTTCCTTGCGAAAACCGATGTGAAACGTTCAACCTATGAAGTCCACTCCTTTAAGAAGCAATCATTGGTGCTGTTATGTGAACTAAATGACGCCAAATTCCCCGCTTTTATGTAGTTACGGATTTTTTAAAAAGTAAGCAATAACTCTTCGATAACTAGAGGAGTTCGTAGGTTGTGAACACAAATTCATTGCAGTGAAGGCCTTCATCTATCGTTCTATGGGGATGAATGATATTTACGACGCTATTTATTAAATGTCATTTTGTTCCAACAAACAAACACATTAGTGCAAGCATTTGGAAATGTTTCGCAAACTTATAGTTCTTTATTTCAATCTTTCTTATACCCTCAGACTCTATGCGAAAACCATCACACACTATAGCATAAACAATTGAAATAGTTCTGCATATGTGTAAGGCCAACATATTTATGGTATTGCATGCGCGTAGCGCAGCGGTCAAAGGCGCACTGCGGTACAAATGAGAACGACCCCCGCTCTTCAGAGCCACCAAGCCCTCCGCTCCCCTGGGGTCCACAAATTGATACCAGACATGTCGCTAGGATAGCAGCACTGGCTCGACACGTCGGTAGGTCATTGCGAGTCATTGCGAAGACCAGATATACATTCAATCACCTCCAGCGATGCTCAATGAAGTCGAAAGTGTGGCGCTTCCTTCAGAGATTGATGAACACTTTATCGCTTATTTTATCTATAGTGTTGGCATGTATAAATTTTTATATATTTAAAGTGAAGAACTAAAATTTCCTCCCAACGGTTTACTGCCTCACCGTGGCTTGGAGGTGTTCCTGTGTGTCGGACTGCAATGTACAGAGAATAAAGTATACATCCTCCGGCAGGGTCACCGAAGAAGGAGTTCGGCGTTTCAATCAGGAAGCCTAGCTAAGAGTAAACCAATGCCAGGATCCACAACCGTCCTGGTATCAAAGTCGCGTGGTAGGAAATCTCCCTCTGATCCACAAGGGCCGCGACTGCCTGTGGTGGTGAAGACCTGGGGCAGACTTTCGTCAGGCTGACCTCGGAAGTCCAGAGAACCACAATGGCTTAACCAGCAAATCTCCAAACAATGGAGATTATGTTTAACGTTTTGTTTTCTGCCTTCTATAATTTTCATGGCAGGTTACTAAGCGAAATACAACCACAATGTTGCTGAGATATTTGCAAAACTCTGGACCGCAGGTGTCTATGGTGGGAAACGAACGCGCTATTATCCTTTCCGGGGAGTAACGCGTTCACCACCACACCATGCGGGTCCTTTGTTTCGCACGTCTCTCAGCTATTTCTATCGATCTTTTTGCCACAGCAATCACCCGTCAGCGGGGTTGATCTGGGGAGCGCAAATCGGCATAGAACCCAGCTAAGCTATGGCTGTAGTTGAAATCACAATGTTTAACGNCCACAACCGTCCTGGTATCAAAGTCGCATGGTAGGAAATCTCTCTCTGATCCACAAGGGCCACGACTGCCTGTGGTGGTGAAGACCTGGGGCAGACTTTCGTCAGGCTGACCTCGGAAGTCCAGAGAACCACAATGGCTTAACCAGCAAATCTCCAAACAATGGAGATTATGTTAGGGACCGCACAACCAGTGAGGAGGGGCCAAAGTGTTAAGTGTCAAGAATTGAACGTTTACCGACCAACTATGCTATTAATTGGTAATAAAATTTTATTTACTTTTTATTTTAGTTTATACGACACGTCTACACGTCTACAGTGCGGATCCCAGCACTTAGCACATTCGGTTCGTTCCTTCGCATCCGTTGTCCTTTCTTGGTCTTCCAACTTTTACGTGTGGCTTCGGTTGCTGCTTGAGGATTTTCATTTCATCCTGAATGCCGCAGAATGCTGGTCGAGCAATTTCCTCAGGACTCCTGAAATAACCATGCTGGAGCGTTCCCAGCTGGATTGCAGAGGGTAACATTTTCCCAGGCAAGTTTAGTACCAGTTTCCCGACCCCGAAGAGATGAGAGGCTTAGTTGGCCGGGAGCGGAATCAAACTACCACCATGCTCACGATGAAGGACATCACTGCCACCGTGCTCTCCGCCCCTATTGGTAACAAAAAGTGTTGAAAAATAGTTGTGTATATTAAAATTAACCATTAGAAATGATATGGTTCCCATAGGTGCTTTAGTGGCCACTACCGCAACGGTACTATAACAGGTATAGGTGTAACCAGTCGCCAGTATTTTGAAAACCCTTCGCCAACCATTTTAACAGAAAAGTGACTGCAACAACTTCACACTTACATTCATGAACTGCAACTGAAGAAATAGGGTAACAAGTCATCGAAGACCATGTAGTTTGTTATGACGACGGGAGCAGTTTGGTGACTTGTAACTCCATGATCTCTCATCTCGACGTTGGATGCGGAAGTTTCACGGTGAAATGCACCATAACGAATGAATGTGCACGAGCTTAT
>UYYA01005712.1:0-12342 GCA_900624975.1 Angiostrongylus costaricensis | reverse complement strand
GTACAGTTATGTGAGCAATCAGAGTTTCGAAAAGGATTTAGTACAATGGATCACATCCACAGGATAACAAGGCTCATTGAAGTATCAAGAGAGTACAAAAGACCGTCCTAACTCACTTTCATCGATTTACAGAAGGCCTTTGATTCAATTGAGATAGAAGCAATCATGGAAGCCTTTGATAGTCAACGGGTCCCTACTCAGTACATAAAGAATCTTCGTGAGCTGTACAAAAATTTCACAACCAAGATATCACCATTCTACAACGACATTAACGTCAAAAGAGGAGTTAGGCAAGGCGATACCATCTCGCCAAAATTATTTACCGCTACACTCCAGAACGTCATGCGAACATTCAAATGGGACACTATGGGAGTGCAAATAGACGGTCGGCAGTTACACCATATTCGCTTTGCTGATGACATCGTCTTTACAACAGCAAACATAAGCCAAGCGGAACGTATGCTTGACGACTTTGATAAAACATGTGGAAGGATTGGTTTCGCATGCCCCATCCACGCTCAACGGAACGAATATCTCCAAATGCTCAATTTATTTCTATGTAGGTCGGGAAATAAATATGATGAACGACCTAGCACCAGAGCTGAGCAGAAGGAAACGAGCGGCTTGCGGAGATTTCAAGAGCATCGATGATGTAGTGAAGAGAACAAAGAACACCCAACTCCGTGCCCGCCTTTTCGACTCAATGGTATTTCCTGCCGTAACGCATGAGTCAGAAACCTGGTCGTTGCGTAAGTAGGATGTCAGCGTTATAGAACGCGCAGTCGAAAGAGCGATGCTAGGGGTATCCCGTTTCACTAAGCGAGTGATGGGATCCGAAGCTCTGACCTGCGTCAATGATCAAAAATCAAAGATGCCGTTCTGTACGCCAAACAGTGGAAGATAAGGTGGGCTGGACACGTAATGTGCATGAAAGGCAATCGATGGACAAGAGCCGATAGTGACTAGATCCCTTCGGTTGTCAAACGACCTGCAAGAAGACGACCGACCCGATGATCAGAGTTCTTCACGAAAAGCCTAGAAGATATGATGCTCGACGAGTCCCTAGAGAGAGCAGAACCCAACGGATTAATCTTGCACGCGACGGGGAAAAATGGAAGATTTACTGGCGCCCGCTCGAGTCACTCGACGATCAACAGGACTACGTGTGATATGCGATGTGATGTGACATAATAATCGGCTCAAATTCATTTACAGCAATTATACAAAACAACTTCATTCATAGCTAGACGTTGACGATCACAAAGATGTGGAAAACATGCAGGAAGGATTTGCAGTACTGGTATTCATTCACCTTCGAAAGGTTTTCCACCTCGTCGTGGCTGGGAGGTGTTGTTGCGTGTCGGGCTGCGAAGTCCAGCGAGGGTACTCATCTTCCTGGCAGAGTTTCCCAAGTTGAGAAGGACTCCGGCGCTTTCAATAGAAAGTCCAACCAAGAGTAAACCAATAGAAGGATCTGTCACCGTCCTGGTATCAAATTAGTCGCATGGCGGCACATCGCCCTTTGATCCATAAGGGCGAGTGTCTGTGGTGGTGAGGACCTGAAGCAGACTTTGGCCTGGCTAATCTCGGGACTCCAGGCAACCACAACTGCTAAACCAGCAAAACTTCAATAAATGGAGATAACGCTGGGGCCCGCATAAGCAGTGAGGATGGGTCATCCAAGTACTTAAGTATCTAGTATTAATAAACGGGTCTACTTAGGCGCTCACCGCCCACACAAACTGTGTAAGTGACAAAGGAAATAAACAAGTGCATAGTGCTATACAAAGGACGAAAAAGAACTAAGAAGGTCACACTAAAGTAACAACAGTACCTGAGCTTGTTTAGTGGGATCGTTAAGCGAACCAGCGGCAGCGAATGGATTCCCGTTCACTGTACTATTAATGGCGGTCATCTCCTGCCTACTCCTACTACTTTTTTCGACCTCGAATACTAGTCTGTATCTCCCAGTTTCGGGCTTTAGAAGTTGCAGTTCTTGCGGTCTTCCACGGTCTCCAGCTTGACAGAGGATGAAATCAATATGATAGCATTTGTCATAAATATACTCTGAAAAGGTGAAGAAACTGTCACGGTTCACAGATAGCATAACGAGTACTGACGATGGAAGCAATACATAACCCATACGTGAGAGCATGTTTATGCACATACACCTACAAATGTATATTCATACACACACGTACACGCCTACACATATACTTCAGCACGTTTAAAAAGTCTTCAAACCAGGTGCATAGTTTGGTCGAAGTTCTTTTGACACAAAAGTAGCAGAAACACGGTGACTCACAACGCCTAGGTCCACCAAGAATTAGGAACTTTCGTAGGGTCAACACAACATAGTGCAATGCCGGGACTTGAAAACGTGGTCCCATGCAGATTATCGTGAAAGTATGAAAAATCTACTGTGCGTAACTGCTATGTACTCTACGTCCGGGGGAATCCGAAACGTCGTAGGTTTTCGGTTCGATTTTCGCCATGTGAATGTAAGGACCTGACTTCTTCAAGTCTTTCTGAAGGGAGGGTGTACTCGTAGCATGAGGTGCTTGTGATTCTGACTAGTTTCTGTCTCTGTGTGGTTGTTGGAACCTTTGAAAACGTAGGGATGAATTTTAGTTGGTATTTGGATCGCCTGTGGATAAAAAATCATAATACACTTTCGAGGTCCTTCTCGTTTAACCCGTTCGTAATTTGTTTGTTCGGTAGTTCGTGTGATGTCGTCTGTGAGTCCAGCATTTTACTGCCTCTCTCAGTAGTACTTCTTGTTCTGCGCTTCTGACCCGTATAGTTCTGACTCGACATAGTAGCCTAGATATGTTTTCCTCAGCTCTGGGACAGTACTGCTGTTTGAAATTCAAATGCAGTATCACGTGATGGAAGCTTGTTTGTCAATATTTTGATGCCAATAAACATCCCGTGCCAATGTCTTGTATGTACGTTTTCGGGGGCGCGTGTAGCGTAGTGGTCGGAAGCGTCCTGCAACACATGGGATCAGTTCCCCCGCTTCCGCAAGCTCACCAAGCCTTCTATCTCTCCGGGGCCGGTAAATTGGTGCCAGACTTGTCTGGGAGGATAGCAGCACTGGCTCGATACATCGGTAAGCCACCGCGAGTCAATGTAAAGGCCAGATATGTATTCAATCACCTCCAACGATTGCTAATGAAGTCGGATGCATGGCGCATCCTTCAGGAATTTATCAACGCCGAGAGCTTTAAGCTTTAATCTTTATCCTTATACCATTCTAGTGTGCTGTGGAGCAATAAGATGGAGCGACAGATGTCGTTGTGAGGTATGTCATCCTTTCTCCACTAAAGGACCATCTCATGTGTTTTTTACTGTTGTGGATGCGGTTTCCACTGTTGCCATTTCACATATCCATCTAAGCGATGGTCCTTTCTCTTTTGTGTTGGTATGCTTTATCTAGCGCTTTGTGTTAAACTTGGATAGTCTGGTTGAATAGAAACGTGACTCTCTCATAGCCGTTCAGTTAATGGCCAAAAGTTTACGCTCAAAGTTCAAGCGCAAGATCCGAGCATTGGCACGGGCGAAAAAAGCCCATAAAGAAGCTGTCTGGCTTCAGGAAGCCGTGTCTAGAAGGGATGTTTATGAACAGGAACAAGCTGGTTAGTTCCTCACATAATTCACTTTCCTTCGTAAAAATCTCTGGATAGTCCGTGTTAAACACTTATTATTCTTCTACAAATTATGAAGTAGGTACCATTACGACATTTAACATACTAGGATTTTGTCCAGACATTGAAAAATGTGTCACTCCTGGCACTACCGTACACCTAAGCGGATTCGGGGATGATGCTCCTGTTTCACGGGCGAGTGATAATATAGTTGTTATGGAACTGTGCATATAATCACCTAATATCTTGTCGGTGGGCTAGCGTAGCGGAGGAGTGGTCGGAATCGCCCTGAAGTACACGTGGGATCGATCCAAACGCCCCAGGCCCGTCAAGTCCTCCATCCTTGCGGAGTCGGCAAATTGGACCAGACTTGCCTGGGAGGATAGCAGCACTGGCTCGATGCATCGGTTGTGACCACCGCGAGTCATTGCAAAGGCCAGATATGCATACAATCATCTCCAACGATACTTAATGAAGCCGAATGCGTGGCGCATCCCTTAGAGAAAGATCAACGCCAAGAGCTTCATTCTTTTTATCGTTTTATCTTGTTGGCATATTTGGGAGGTTAGAGCTTTCGGAAATTCCGGTGAAATCCCTGTGACGATAAGGCAGAAATATTGTATTTTTAAATCGTAGCTAAAATATACATCCATGCTGGTATTTGTAAAGGTGCAATATCTTTTCTTTATAGCAGAGGTTATCCACAACACAAGTAAGATTTTCAGCTAGAGAAGCTCAGGCGGCAAGTGTAAAAACTGGCAATGAGGAACTTGAAGCGGTCGGTGGATCTATTCAACAGTACACAATGTTACAAATTCTTTAGGAGTTATTATTCTTTGTAGATGGACAGCAGTTCACCAGATCCTGTTAGAAGGGCGACAATTAACGTAAATACTATGAAGAAGCAAGATGGCACTTATCCTCCATGGATTAGTGGAACGTAAGTATAACAAGTTCAGTTTAATGTAAATGTCAGAACCTGCTATAAAACTTTCGTGTGGTTTTGGAGGCTTTGAAGGGAATAGAAGAATTGAGTAGATTGTAGGCCAATAGGCCATAAATCAGGTGATCCCCTTAAGTTCTATCTATGTTCCTACATTGAGTGGTAGGGCTGCTATTCTATAAATTTTTAACGTTTTATTGTGGGTTTAGAATGTATATAAAACAATTTTGGTCTTGTAATCTTGAACCTTATCGTTTCGTCTTCACACATTTTCGAGGGCGCCTCTTCTCCATAACTGTTTAATGGGGCAAGGTCTAGTTTCTCGCTGCTCATGGTATGCATTTAACTCAACGCATGAAGTCAAAATCATCTTCACAACAATGACCTTTTGACTGTTTAGGGGATGGAATTCTTGTCCATACAGCAACAGATTAACATGTGCTTTTTTTGTTTTTGAGCAAAAACATTCACATGTGTGTGTGGGTGCTATTGCATTCATGAAGGTTGTATCCTTTCCGCCAATGCGGCCAAAAATGCGCACTCATCTTTCTGCGAAACACATGCGAGGTGGTGAACCGTTGCCTCCAACAAGGATAAGATCGACAAACTACCCATGAGTATTTCCATCATCCACACCAGAGTTTGTCGGATTCCCGGTAGATGTCAATCGTCGAAAACAGTAAAAATAATGATTCTCATCCTCCTGACCATAAAAGTGACCTCGTTATGATAACGATGAGTAGGTTAAGTACGGAGAAGCTGGTAAAGTCGCAGCGGCATCCCAAGCGGCCTAAATTTGGGAGAACTAATATGACAACTTTTACTTACAATATATGCTCACAAGCGCATGAGAAAGCAGTGATACCTGCGATTATTAGATTGACTTTGGGATAGATGTAAAAAACTGAATTGTTATGGCAAAAATTGCAATGTGGCAAAATTTGAGGTAGATGTTAGAGTTGCATTGTTCTCTTGATTTGTAAACACGAGGTTACTGATTTATTGAACACAACACTGGCTAGCATTTCCACGGTTTTGTCTTGTTCAGAGCCTGGAAAAGCCAAATTGATACGCAATCCATTTAGTCAAACACTCGTAACCTCAGCAGACAAAACTTGATATATAAAAGTCTATTTGCATTGTGAACAACTTGTCTTAAACATTTACCGTTTTATCTGAAATACAACCACTAAGATACTGAGACATTTGTAAAACTTGGACCCCAGGTCAGGTCGTTGATGGCACCGTTAAGTTAAAGAACTAGCTTAGAGAAAAACAAAGCAAGGGTCTCATTTGTGCAGTGGGTAACATGTGAGCTGCCGGAAACGGTACTCGTAGGTTTAAATCTGGCCTGGCGTCTAAGTTTTGCGAATATCTCAGCATCACAATGGTTGTATTTAACATAATACCTTGGCGTGAAAAAATAATAGGCAGTAATTAAGAAGTTGAACTTACCGTTTTCTTATTCTTACGCCCTGTAGTAATTTTTGGAGACCAGCTGTACGGAGTTTTACATTGGGTAGAAATGTGTCTGGCACGGATCAAAAAATCGAGCTGAGGTGTGGCGCGAGATCACACGTAATCACAGGGCGCTCCTCCTTGTGGTTCATTTTTGGATTTTGGATTTTATTCAAAATGCTTCAAGATTTTAAACGCTGAAGTTTTAGACTCCCGTGTGAGTGAGGATAATGACTCCAACTTCAAAATCTTCTCCGCTATGTCTGTGGTTCTTAAGCGAGCCTGGTAGAGTTTTTCATTTAACTTTAGGCTTGCAGTTTAGGTGCTCTTTTATACAGAAATAGAATACTATCCGTGTTTCCCACGTAGTCGTCCCTGCACGCTTAACAAAAGATTAGGCACACAGTACACGAACTCTTGCAGTCACCTATCTCGTTAAGGAAAATTATGCTATTGCGAGTTTCGGATAGACTGTCATGCAAGTGGTTACGAACTATCTGACGTCTGAGAGATAACGGAGATTTTGAAGTAGCAGTCGTAATCCTCGCACAAGTGTGTAAAGCTTCATAGCAGAAAAGCCCCGAAGCGTTTTAAATAGACATCAAAAAAGAACAAAATTGAACCTTGTGATACATCTGATCGCGCGCCATATCTCAGATCCGTTTTTGGTCCGAGCCAGGCACATTTCCCATCCATGTAGGACTCTGTGATGCTGGCATCCAGTAACTGGTGGTCTTAGGAATAACAAAACGGTGAGTGTGTCGTTTTCTTGTTCAGCAATCGCGAGGTTTTTAAACAGCATACATTTACTTCCATAAAAAACACAATACAATACAACGCTAGCTGACGTTCCGGCAGTATCGCCTTCTTCAGAGCCTGGAAGGGTATACTGATATGCAATCTACTAGGCCAAACGCTTCAATAACGCTTACAAAAAGACGAAAGACTCTTTGGTAATTACATGATCAACAACTTCTCGAAAAAACCCACCGCTTTTTCGTGACTTCCAATGAGGAAGTTTAGAACAGCTGATTATAGTCGCATGTGGTTGACGACTGCACCATCCCACATCAAAAATCGATGCGAACGTACGGGATCAGGTCGCGTATGACCTCCGGGCATTCATCCCTGCTATTCATTGTAGGGTTTTTGGCATTTATCCAANACTGGTGGTCTTAGGAATAACAAAACGGTGAGTGTGTCGTTTTCTTGTTCAGCAATCGCGAGGTTTTTAAACAGCATACATTTACTTCCATAAAAAACACAATACAATACAACGCTAGCTGACGTTCCGGCAGTATCGCCTTCTTCAGAGCCTGGAAGGGTATACTGATATGCAATCTACTAGGCCAAACGCTTCAATAACGCTTACAAAAAGACGAAAGACTCTTTGGTAATTACATGATCAACAACTTCTCGAAAAAACCCACCGCTTTTTCGTGACTTCCAATGAGGAAGTTTAGAACAGCTGATTATAGTCGCATGTGGTTGACGACTGCACCATCCCACATCAAAAATCGATGCGAACGTACGGGATCAGGTCGCGTATGACCTCCGGGCATTCATCCCTGCTATTCATTGTAGGGTTTTTGGCATTTATCCAAAAAGCCTCGAGAAGTTTACGTGCTGGTGTTTTGGACTCCTGTGCAAGGATATTGACTTTTACTTCAAAATCGTCTCCGCTATGCTTTTGTATTCTATGCGTGCCTAGTGGGGTGCTTCGTCTTAGTTTTCGTTTGCCATCTAGGTGTTCTTTTATACGGATACACAAAGATCTGCCCGTTTCGCCAATATATTCATCTCCGCAATTGTCACAAGAGATCTGAACTCATGCAATCACCGTCCCTGCCGTAAGGGCAAATTACGCAATTTGTTGTTTCACACAGACGGTGATACAGGCGGTTATGAACTAACTGACGACGTAGAGTAGTCGGTGGTATTTCAACTATCGCTACAGATTCCGTCGAACGCCGTTCGACGAGCAATGTCGTGCATTCTTTTGTCATATGTAAACCCTACAATGAATAGCAGGGATGAATGCCCGGAGGTCATACGCGACCTGATCCCGTACGTTCGCATCGATTTTTGATGTGGGATGGTGCAGTCGTCAACCACATGCGACTATAATCAGCTGTTCTAAGCTTCCTCATTGGAAGTCACGAAAAAGCGGTGGGTTTTTTCGAGAAGTTGTTGACCATGTAATTACCAAAGAGTCTTTCGTCTTTTTGTAAGTGTTATTGAAGCGTTTGGCCTAGTAGATTGTATATCAGTATACCCTTCCAGACTCTGAAGAAGGCGATACTGCCGAAACGTCAGCTAGCGTTGTATTGTATTGTGTTTTTATGGAAGTAAATGTATGCTGTTTAAAAACCTTGCGATTGCTGAACAACAAAACGACACATTCATATTCCAATGCCGAGGTTAAGATAAAGTCGATCCTGAAAACGGTGAGTTTTAAGAGAAGCTGTTTAATATGCCGATAAACTATTAAGTTTAGACTACTGAGGTTATGATAGTATTTGACTGAATGGTTTGCGTGTTAATTTGGCTTTTCCAGGGTCTAGAATAAGGCTAAATCGCCGAAACGTCAGCCAATGTTGTATTCAATAAATCTTGCTGTTAACAACCACGTGTTTACCTATAAAGTATATTATTGGTCAGTGCTGAGGTTAAAAGAAAGTCGGGTTTGGGGTTTGTTAAATTTACAGTTGAGTACAAATAAACTGTTTCATCGTGTAACTGGGGCTATTAGACATATATTACCCCAGGGAAAAGTGCTGACGCAACGGTTTTTGTTTTGTTTTTAAGGTGCATATGAAGCGCGATTGTTAAAGGTGTCGTCGCAATAATAAACTAGTGTTTGGTTCGATATCTCCTTGAGCTAACCAGGCCTATCTTACCGGTCTCAAAAATGTGTATAACACTTTTCTTGAAAAAGTTCATTCGGATTGACAAAGTCCGATAACTGCTTCTGTGGTGAAGGGCCGGAAATTGTTTGGTGAGGCTAGGCTAGAACTCGAAGAAAAATCGGCTTGAACATCTTTCTGCAGTGTTAGTAGAGAAAATAAACTCATTAACAGTTTTTTTCTTCGAATACTTGTAATTGTTCTTACTTTATCATGAAGATTCCCTAACGTCTTTTATCCCACAGATTGCTTTTTTTCGGTTTCTTTCTTTTTGGTTATCAAGGTCCCACTTCAAGCAATGAAGCCATCGAACAAGTTTGTTCAGCGGGACACGATATCTTATGCGAATGCAACGTTGCGGACATACGCCGGAGTTTTTCGAGTTTTAAACCTTTTAAATGTTTGGATTCCAAGCGGAATTAAAATGGGAATAGTATTTTACACAATTTGTGCGAATTCAAGGCGACCAGGAAGATGTTGTTCCCATGTCTGTCAAGTCCTCACGTACTTAAGCGCTGTGTTAATGAATAATTGTTGAAAGTTCTTGGGAACCATTACAACCGCTAATATGTAATGTCTAACTAAATACAATAAGTTCGTTCCAAAGTGGTGCCTGTTGCAGTCGTAAATTGCTGGATAGATGTGGTCTAAACAAGCGGATTCTTTGAGTGGTGGGTCCCATGCAGTGATTTGATATTCACATGTGAGTACAATATAACGGGCGACTTGTTAAACATTCTTGTCAAATAAGTGTACTACTGAGGCCTTGTTTAAAAGAGCTATCTATTAATCTTCTAGCTTTCTATTCGAGAAACTGCATGCATCGCAGGAAAGGCGCAGGTTATGTAGTAGCACAAAGAGAAATTACTTGATACAAAAGTGAGGGCTTGAATGAGAAGGGGACGACTCACAAAAGTATGCTGGCATCATCTTTTGAGGAAGAGAAATGTCACGGATGTTGATGCTGTAAAGAACATGATGATATTGTTCATCATTTTCATCATGATACATTGCGAATCGCCAAACTTTTAGGAAAGCAATTATGCAGTAATGATGAAATTTGCGAAACAATCTTTTTCAGCATGAGGAACAAACTCAGTAAAATGAATAAGGCTGCCAAGAAGAAAAAGCTGATGAGGGCTAAAAACAGACGTTGATGTCTTTGATATATTTCTTTCCTTCTGCTGTCTGTTTGCTCGTATTTGTCACTCATTGTTGCTTCTTTGTTGTGTTTGTTTCTTGTTTTTTTTTTTAAAATAGCGTTGTAAAAGAATTGCGTCCAAATTAGATTCTGTCTAGGCTGGTTTGGTGGAGAGCACGTGGGCTCTGGTATGGGTAATCGCGGCTTCGAAGCGCACCTGAGGTTTCGAGTTTTGCTCACGTCTGAGCATCCTTGGTAGTTGCGTTTAATATTGTACCGTGCAATGGAGAAAGAATAAGCAGTGAATAAAAGCTGAAACATTGTGTTAAAATAGTTTTTTAATCAAATGACAATTTTTAATCCCGTCAAACGTGGTTGTTTTTGTTTTTAAAAACATCAACTCCCGTCAAGACATGATGGTTTTTTTATCCGAGGTTAGAAAAATCGCATCATTGGGTATTCTGCTTTTTCCACAACTTTCAGAGTAACCAGCTAAACGAGCAAAATTCCGAAAAAGTGGAAATTATGCTGTGGGTCGCACTAGTGAAGATGAGCCAAGTATCCGAGTACATCAAGGCGTCTACGCATAGATATTTTGGATTCTTGTGCGAGGATAGTAACTCTTACTTCTGAATTTCTTCTATTATGCCCTCATGTCCTATGAATACCTAGAGGAGTGATTTGTTTGACTGTTAGTTCTTCAACTTACCAGCGTACTTGGATGTCACGTCTTCACTGATTGTGTGGCATCAGCATAATTTCCATTCTTTTCTCTCACGCGTAATCGTCGACCATGATGGTTGCGTCTTTCGAACATCGTGACGTCTGTCATGCCGATTCCGTAATCGCGAAATCGTTGCCATCTGCGATGGTTGGCATTAGACATGAACACGTCCACCCATCTTTGGGTAGTCGTCCAAGAGGACGCTTACATTCTCTTAGAGTCCACTATATATTCTGCTGGATCGGGAAGATGGGTTCACCTGTCACCTGTCAACTGTTCTCCCTCGATCGTCGAGTGACCTGATCGGGTGCTCGTAAATCTTCCATCTTTCCCTATCGCGTGCAAGAGTGGTCCACTGGGTTCTGCTTGCTCTAGCTAGGGACAGGTTTTCAACCATCGAAGATGGAATAGATTTGAATATCTGCGCATTCCGCTTGGACTTCCTAAATAACGGTCAAGTTTCGAAAGACAATCAAGCGCTCTGTGGGTGGCGCGTAGGGTTTTTGACGTGGTTGAACAATCAGCTCACGTTTCTGCTGCAAAGCAGAGCTCTAGAACTGTCGAGTTGAAAAGGTGACCACAGAATTTTGGCCCATTAAGTGATTTGGGGGCTCACTGAGTCTCTGGCCCGAATGTGGCCCAGGCTGCTCCTCTTTTTCTGTCTAATTTCCCGTTCATGTCGTTCTACACGTTCACTGAATGCCAAAGTATGTGTACGAGGTGGTCTGTGAAATCAGAGAACCATCCAGTTCAATTTCTTCGTTTCACTCTCGCACCACAGATTCTTCATGGGATGGATCTTCGTCCTATTTATGCCAAGTCCAATGTTTCTTTCCTCGCTTCAATGAGATCACTGATCATCGTCTATGTTTTTATCAGTGCTTTATTCCTCTTCATTGAGAGTGGAATAGCACTTTTCTTCTTGGAGCGTTACATTTCTATCACAGCAGTACTCGCATCGGTCTCGTCTTGTAGAGGTTACCACACCTGTCTAACACACAGGTCGGCGGTTTGAGTCCGCTCGAGATCAGTGTTTCGGTTTCTCTTCAATGGGTCCGGCATAGCATTTGTGTTCTCGGTGGGTTACATATCTGTCAAAGTAATACATCGATCTACATTGGCGATCTCGCGGTGTAGTGGTTATCAAATCTCCCTTACACACAGAAGGTCGGCGGTTCGATTTCGCCCGAGATCAGTGTTCCGGTTTCTCTTCATTGGGAACGCAATGGCATTTCTCTTCTCGGTGCGTTACTTTTCTACCATAGTAATACTCTCATCGATCTACATTAGCGATCTCGCGGTGTAGTGGTTATCACATTTGTCTTACAAACAGAAGGTCAGCGGTTCGAGTCCGCCCGAGATCAGTGCTTCGGTTTCTTTTCATTAGTTCCGGAAGAGCATTTCTCTTCTCGGTGCGTTAGATTTTTACCGCAGTAGTACACTCATCGGTCTTCATCTACGAAGTCGTGGTGTACTGGTTGTCACATCTGTCTCACACACAGAATGTGGGCTGTTCGAATCCA
>UYYA01005711.1:0-12378 GCA_900624975.1 Angiostrongylus costaricensis | reverse complement strand
GAAGTAGTCAGTTGCAGATATTCTAAAAAGATAAACGCTATAAACAATGAGAAAAGGAATAGGATTTTAATCGACGTCATTAGGTGTTAAAGGCAAGAGATGAAAAGATCGCCCTTTCGAAGGATGTCAAACGAGCAACAAACGAGGACTACACTTGGTTCCTAAATGATTTCTTGCTTCGAAAAGACCATAATAGAAGGTTTTGCAACGCTTTGATTGAACGAAATATGTTGGTCATTTTAACCGACTAGTACTAGAAAAAAAAAGAAATTTGACAGACTTAGAGAAGAAGCAAAAGATAACGACAGTCAGTGAATTGAAGTTCCGCAACACTTTGCTCGGCCACAACGGAAAGATGAGCGCTCAGTGTAAGATAAGAGCGAATAAGTCCCACTTCTGCTTGAAATTAACATTTATTCTGACAGCATCTGACAAAATCCTGTAGTGTTGATATTTTATTTACTGCCTTTTGCAAGTTTTTACAGCAGGGTATAATTCGGGAAACAATCACAATAATGCTGAGATATTTACATAACTCCGGACAGCAGAAGTCTCCGGCTGGGAACGAACGCGCTATTACCCTCTTTGAGGGCTAACGTGTTGACCACCACACCAGGCAGGTCTTTTCTTTCGCCTGTCTCTCAGTTGGTTCTACCGATCACCGCCATCAGTAATCGTCCGTCAACGGGATTGATCTGGGAAGTTCAAATCGACATTGGACCCAATTAAGCTGGGGCTGTAGTTGAAATTCATAATGTGGACCTTTTATTTACTACCTTTTACAAGACACCTGCAGTCCGCAGTTTTGCCAAAAAATTCTATAAGTTGAAAATATTGAAGCTCCCGAAATCTTCAATACTCCTTATGCGGGAAAGTGACAGAAGAAATCACTTAGTCTTATGACAACATATCAAGAGCCACTTCATGCAAACGAAACGAAACAAAAATGAGAATCTGAGAAAGTTAGAAAATCTTTTCGCGAATCTAAATGGGAATCCTAAGCATATTTTGCGGAGTTTTTGTTAATGTAGATAACAGCATGTTTGGAAATTTTTCAGAGGTACAAAATTAAGCACGTTTAGAAATTATCAAAAGACATGTTCCTGCTGTTTGAAGAAAACAGGATGCCACTTACTAGGATCGGCAACAGGGCTGTAATCTGAAGAGGATGTGGCGTCTTCGACTTCTCGATTAGCTCGGCGATTTTTAGATCCGTCATAAAGCCGACCTGATAAGGAAAGAATCACCTTGAAGGAACACACTTCAGAATCATTAACTGATTTCAAAGTTCCTCATTTAAAAGAAAAGTGGTTTTCTTGAACTGAATGCAATGTGCTTCCGACCTGAATGAACCACGAGTATAGCTATGCAAAAAGCTGTTTTACACAGCAATTTTCAAATTACTATTTAATATAACGGATGAACCTTCTAAAGTTCTACCGCCTCATCGTGGTTGGGGGTGTTCCTGGGTGTTGGGCTGCGATGTACAATGAGCAGGATTTATCTCACCAAAAGCGCCTCCCAAGCTGGTGAGACGGAGTTCGGCGTTTTCCTCCAGAAGCTCAGGTAAGAGTAAAGCAATATTAGGATCAACCACTGTCGTGGTAACAAACTAGTCGTATGGTGGCAAATTTCCTGGTCCACAAGCGCTGCGACTGCCTGTGGTGGTGAAGACCTGGGGCAGACTTTGGCCAGGGTGACTTCGGGACTCCAGGGAATAACAAATGCTAAGCCAAGGAAACTCCGAAAAAATAAAAATTATGCTACAGCCCGCACAACCGGTGAAGGCGCGTCATCCAAGCATCCAAGTATTACTGAGAAAAGATAAATCGTTCGACGTTGATGAACCCTTCATGGGAGCGCCATGCATCCGACTTCGTCGAGTATTGTAGAGGTGACTGAATACATATTTAACCTATATAATAAAACCTATAGCCTAACCAATGTATCAAGCAAGCATTTTTATCCTTTCAGACAAACTTGGTACCAATTTCTCAATCCCGGGACAAAGGAAGTATTGGAGACCCCTTAATATTGGATCGAACGAAGTACGTTGTGTGTACAGTATCTCTCTAACCACTGAGCCACGCGCGTCCTTGCTGTTTAAAATATAAATCAAAAGAGTAAGAAAACAGTTAGGTAATACTAATCAATAAAAACTAAAATTGCTAGTCGACGTCGAGCTACACTCTCATATTTTCGGTTCTTTTTGCGTTCTTCTCGATGCCGAACCGAATCATTGACGTTCCATGGTCTACGTTCCACAGCCCGTTCCGAGGAACTCAGTGGATAATGCAAAAATAAACAAAAGGTAATTCAGAAGGTTTCACCTTCATTCGTTTGATTAATATCCGCAACACCGTACGCCAAACAATTACACTTCTGTCCAGGACTGAAAGAGCGTTGAAGTGATGATCCTGGAAAGGAATTTCTCAAAAATCAACAGATTTCTGCATTATTGCAAATCTAAGTCGAGTTAAAATGGCTATATTTACTCGAATGATATAGAATATGAATGTTGTAGCGAAATGGCTTAAAAGACAATCTTTAGTTTTTTCCTATTCAACCACAAAGAAACGCACATCTAGATTAGTGGTGTTATTTTACACTACTTACTAACTTTACAACGATAAAAAAATGTGAAGTGTTGAGAACTACCCCGCTTAAGACTCGTCGAAAATGAAACAATGTGCATTCGATGAAAACACCCCAGTGATGAGCTTTGAATCCACGAGATTCGGCGAGACGTCCATGTACACGGCCTAAAATATCAGATAATATCAAGATACAGTAAAATCTGTAAAATATAAAATTATCGTCATAAAACTGGCATAAAACATTCAGCAAATAAGAAACAAATGAATCAAACGGCAGCAAACAATAAAGAAAACTAAAAACAACAAAGTGATAAAAACTTATCCCATGAAAAAAATGTATGTTATAACATTAATAAAGGATAAAAGGATTAAGCTGTCAGCGTTGATCAATTCCTGAGGGATGCACCATGCGTTGCACTTCATTAAGCATCGTTTGGAGGTGATTCCACGCATATCCAGCCTTTACAATGAGTCACGGTGGCCCACCGATGTATCAAGACAGTACTGCTATCCTCCCAGACAAGTCTGGTACCAATTTGCCGACTCTAGACGGGTGGAAGGCTTGGCGGGCCATGGGCGCGGGTATCGATTCCACGTGTATGTTACAGGGCGCCTCCGACCACTGCGCCACATGCGTCCTGTTATATATTATATGTATGATGTTATAATATTACGAAAAAAAATAAAAATTAAAAAATGAAATAAAATAGTAAATCGAATCAGGATTGGGGTTTAAGCTTTGCAAATATCTCAGCATCACAGCATAAGCAGATGAAGTAGTTCCGATTGGGGTTTAAGCTTTGCAAATATCTCAGCATCACAGCATAAGCAGATGAAGTAGTTCTAAACTCTAAGCAAAACAAGTTTGAAGCAAATTCTTTTGAAAAAACACTAGTTATTTTTTGGCTATGAACGTTTTCGAAAAGTATTGGCCGTTTAACTTGAAAAGGACTTTATGAGAAATTTAAAAGGAAATGACTTTTTCTCTATTTCTTTACCGAGATTATCGCATAATGGATCAAGACTGGACGGGTTGTCCAAAGTTTTCACAACGGATTCCAGTACCTGAAATCGAGATCGATCTTTGAATTATAAAATAGAACTTCAAACAAGAAATATTATTCGAATTGAAACATCATTAAAACGTGCAAAAAAAATTCTCCCAAATCCTTTCAGTTATCGAGTGCCACGTAGTAGAGCCTTTGATTATTTCCGCCTAATTTACGGATACAAAGTGCATAGAGTCTCATGAAACTCGTTAATTATCGTGTCCGCTAGGCTAAACATTTTTTAAGGCTTTAATTTAAAAGCTAATTAATTATATCCTTATATCCAGTTAATTTGTTTAGATCGCAAAAAGTAGAAGCCAGAGTTGTTGCTTCAAGCCTTCTTTCTATCTAAATGTATCTAAAGAATCCATGCTTCTTTAGATACCTAAGTATCTAACTAATGACTGCTAGCTATATGGACTCAGGATAAAACTGAATGCAGGCAGATAGATAGGCATACTCACAGAATATATGCACATGTACATATGCTTATTTTTATACTTTTTCTTTTTTAGAGATTTTTTCCCGATCGATCCCGGTATTCCCGGCGTTGAAGAGACGAGAAGCTTGGTGGTCCTGGAGCGAGATCGAACCGAGATCGTGCTCGTAATCACTACCACCGCGCTATCTGCCGTTACGAAGCCTACTGGTGTCCAATTCGTATCTCTAAGGAATTGACCAAGGTGTTAGGCTTTATTGTTTTGCTTTTCGCTGGTACGTACGACAGCGTACAAAAAATAAGGTTTAATTCAATCTGTCTTTGCAGCAAAAGCAATAAACCCTTCTCATTATTTCATCCTCGTCCATACGCCAGTGTTAGGCTCTTTATAGGCATACGTTTAACCTTTTTCATCATTAACGTAATCGCTAGCCACGTAATCCACCCTAATTTGCGCAGAAGCTTTCACGCGATGACAGCCTTCGGTCATTAGAGATAAGTAAGCTAGAAAATTACCTGCATGAATCTTAAGGCATGAAATTCCATTTCACGCGAACGTTTCGAATCACCAGCTGCTTTTATCTTCATGAATGGAAAGAGCTAAAATCACCGTACTGGTTTACTGCGCTCTCTTTTTTTAAATTTTCAAAATAGTTGCAGCTTTTCATGTCAGTGATTCAATTTCGTTGTTGCCAATAATATACTAAACGATGAATTTAGCGCTAATTTAAGTTACGATAAAAAAAAGCAACTTCATTCGAGATTTCAGCTTTCGAGGAAGATTCTCCTTTATTCTTTATTCACGAACAAGCTGTCGTTTCGGCGGATTTCGCCTCCCTCAAAGCCTGGAAGGGTCAACTTGACAGCAAACTATTCGGCCAAACACCTCCATAACCAAACAGAGAAAACGCTAAACCAAGATTTCAATCACATTTAAGACAGCTCTGCATACTCACTGCTTTCTATGAGTCTTTCACTGAGTATGTCGTGTGTAGACTGGCCGCACAGAATTCACATGGAAGCGTAATGTGCCCCTCCCATCAGAATAACAGGTTTAAATGCTGTCCAATATCAGGCGTAATAATGAGGTAATCTTCCCTGCGATTCATTTTTGGATTTCTGGAATTAATCCAGAACGCCTCGAGAGTTTTTGGTGCATGAGTTCTCGATTCTTACGCGAGGATCGTGACACGTACTTCAAAATTCTCCCCGTCATGTCTCTGGGTCCTACACGTGCCTACGGTATTTGGTTTACGTTTGCAGGCTGGCTGTTCTCTTATGAGGACACAGAGTGGTCTACTCGCTTTGCCAATGTATTCGTCTCCGCACGCCTTACAGAGATCAGATAAACTGTACCCGAGCCCATTCAATCACCGTGTCTACCATTGGGGGAAATTATTCAATTTTGCGTTACACATAGACGGTCATATAGGCGGTTACGAACTGGCTGGCGCCTACGATTACTCGGTGACATTTCAACCACGTTTACCGAATTTTTTAAATCCACTATTCTTAAGCAGCGTTTTATAGCTGCACTTACATCATTTGAGATGGAGGGTAGGATAAACATGACCTTTTTATCGCTAGAGTTGTCGATGGGGTGCTTCCGAATTACCCTAAACCTATCCCGAGCTACAGTTTCGTAGCCATTGGAAATGGCTATTTGCCGCACCAAGTTCCGGGACTCCTCTCTCTGCTCTCTTCCCGTGCACACGTTGGTTGCTGCTCGAAACATGTTTCCTACATGCGCCTTTTTCTTGTGGGAGAGGTGAGAAGAGAGGTAATGAACCAAGATGTTTTTACTACTTGGTACCACTTCGTAATGTAGCCATTTTCTGATAGGTTGATTTTTACGTTCAGGATTGGAAGCCGGTTTCCTTTCGGTTTCTCTCGCGTGAACTTGATATAGTCTGACTGTTCGTTCAGCTCAAAACAAACAAATGTTCAATGTGATTGAAATCTTGGTTTAGCGTTTTCTCTTTTTCGTAATGGAGATGTTTGGTCGAATAGATTGCTGTCAACTTGACCTTTCCAGGCTCTCAGGAAGGAGAAATCTGCTGAAACGTCAGCTTGTTCGTGAATAAAGAATAAAATAACACATCGTGTTTGCTCAACAAGGATACGAAGAATTACTTGATCAATGCCGAGGTTAATAGAAAGTCGGTCGCGGGAATCTCCTTGAATCGATTTTGAAGAGCTAGCCATAAAAATTTGTAAACGAACCTGTTTAGTGTCTGGACTTTGATTGAATATCATTTCAAATATACAGTATGCGGTATCGTTGATGTGCTTCTCAAGTATGGCCCAACTTCTCTTCAGTAATTGTTTATCCTCGTAATCGATTCTATCCAATAAATCCATCTAGAAGACAAGAAGAACAGTCAACAACAATTAGTCGTCATTATACCTTCTTTCCATAAATTTCCATTTATCTCTTATTATTATTATTATTATTATTAGCATAATAAAATCCTGACGAAAGATTGAAAAATCGTTTTGATGTGGCCCATTTCTTCCGTCAGAGCTGACAGCAACCTTTCATACATGTAAAAGAATAAGGCAGAATGAGCATCTGGGAAGGGATAAAAATAAAAACAAAATGGTTTATGCGTGGATTGTTTGAAATAAGTCAAACAAACGCGCTGTTCATCTCTACGGGCTTAAATGCTTAACAGCAGTTTATACGATCAAAGAGTTGTTCTTTATTCAGGAAAAAAAGAGGTTTAATTTGAATTTACGAACTTGTGGGATTTTATTAAATTTCTCCATTTCAAACCTAATCCAAATGTAAACTACTCGTGTTACACTCTATTAACAATTATACTCATTGTATCACGTAAGCAATTCTATCATATATTAATGCTTAAACATCCAATCTATTGAATCAATAGCGAGAAGGGCGTAGTGGTTAGAAAGGCCTGACGTTTCACACGTCCTCATCGGTTCGGCTCTATGCATGAAACTTGTCGCCTTTCCGAATTTGACAAATTAATATCAGAATTATCCAGTAAAAGCTTCGTTCGATACACAAAGGCTAGATAACGCCTATAGCGAACAAATCGAGTTAAAGAATAGCTGGGATCAGCGCAATATCTGACATCGAACCAAGCAAATAAGTACAAAAAGGAACGTAAAGGGTCACATTCATCTATAAGTGGTATGTGGTATAAGGATCATCAATATTAGGCGTAGTCCCATTAGCTGTGGGACAACTCTGGAAGGCTAATAACCTGTGCGAGTTTCCTTCCAGTTGTCCCATGACGCGAGCTAAAGTTGGCTCCTTATGGGAGGTAGACACTCTAGATATAGATTAGAATCGACTCTGTGTCAAATCTACAATACCCAACCTTATAAAACCACAATGAACAAAAGGCTTCTGAACCGATAAGTGCTACTGTCATCACTAAGAGTCATCGAAAGCCGCTGCCACAGTTGAATTTTGTTAGGATAACACCACGTGCAAGAAACTGGGTATGAGGAAGTTAAATTTAAAGTCTCCTCATAGAAAAGTAACCTTGTACCTTCTAAAAGGTTAAGTAAATTAAGAGTTCTACGAAATCGTCGCANAGTACAAAAAGGAACGTAAAGGGTCACATTCATCTATAAGTGGAATGTGGTATAAGGATCATCAATATTAGGCGTAGTCCCATTAGCTGTGGGACAACCCTGGAAGGCTAATAACCTGTGCGAGTTTCCTTCCAGTGGTCCCATGACGCGAGCTAAAGTTGGCTCCTTATGGGAGGTAGACACTCTAGATATACATTAGAATCGACTCTATGTCAAATCTACAATACCCAACCTTATAAAACCACAATGAACAAAAGGCTTCTGAACCGATAAGTGCTACTGTCATCACTAAGAGTCATCGAAAGCCGCTGCCACAGTTGAATTTTGTTAGGATAACACCACGTGCAAGAAACTGGGTATGAGGAAGTTAAATTTTAAACTTTCCTCATAGAAAAGTAACCTTGTACCTTCTAAAAGGTTGAGTAAATTAAGAGTTCTACGAAATCGTCGCAGAACAGATGCTTGAAATCAGTGATTAATGCAAGTGTTTGCTGGCTTTAATGCGATATTAATTTAGCTCGCAATATTTATACTAATTTGTCTAAAAATAATCTTTTGTTTGTTAATCTATTCAGTGCCTTTTCGCAAAACCTCACTTCAACAGTTCTAAAAAAAATCTTTTTAGGTCCAAAAAAAAAGACAAGCATGGGATTACTGTAATACAACGCAGTACATACCACTGTTAGAAAAATTGTTGTTTTCAATTACCAACATAATAAGACAAAAAATGATGGTGAAGAGAAGAAACTGAAAATAAAGCAAAAAACTAAAACTTTCATAAACAAACACATTTCTTATTTTACTATAGTTTTTATTAGGGTTTGTGGAATGTTCCTCAGAAGTTCTAGTTTCGCGTTTTCGGGAATCTGATTCGGCAAAGTCGTCCACTGGAGAAGGAGTGTATAAAATTTAAAGGATGAACCACTAATGTGATTTTTAAAATCTGCAAGGAAATCTCGTTTCCGTAATAACATTTTAAAAATGAAAGCAAACTAATTCGATATGTTGCTCTTGGTGTTCTTCGAGCGAAAGGAGCTTCACTTTATCTAATTTCATTTTAATCTTGTCTACCTGTTTTATCATCGTCATAACAGTAGTGGGATATGATACTGTGAAAATGTTTATGAAGTGTAGAGATGATAATATCGTTACTCGGTTCTGCAGTTGGGTTTCTAAATTTTCAATCAGACGAGCCTAATGGGATCAATGATTGTTGAAGAAGTTCCATGTCGTTGCCGAAAAAAATATCTAGTTGGGATGTTTCTTGAGTGTATCCACTTTGCAAAACTCCGGACCGCAGTTGTATGCGGTGGGGAACGAACGCGCACTATTGTCCTTTCCGGAGAGCAGCGCACTTCACCACCACACCATCCGGGTACTTCGTCTTGCCTGTCTCTCAGCTAGTTCTATCGCAAATATCTCAGCATTTCATACGAGTTCTACTTCGCAACATACCCTGCCATTAAGAAGAAAAAGGCAGTAAATAAAGGGTTAAGATTGTGATTATAACTAAGCCTCAGCTTAACTGGGTTCGTTGCCGATTTAGGCCTCTCAGATCAATCCCGTTGACGGGTGATTGCTGATGGCAAAAGATCGATAGAACTAGCTGAGAGACAGGCAAAACGAAGGACCCGGATGGTGTGGTGGTGAAGTGCGCTACTCTCCGGAAAGGACAATAGTGCGCGTTCGTTCCCCACCGCATACACCTGCGGTCCGGACTTCTGCAAATATCTCAGCATTATATACGAGTTATATTTCGCGACAAACCTTGCCATTAAAAAGAAAAAGGCAGTAAATAAGAGGGTTAAAACACGAGATTGTTATTATAGAATTTATTAGGATGCAATAGCTGACGTTTCGGTGGTTTCGCCTTCTTGAGAGCCTGGAAAGGTCAAATTGAGATGCGATCCACTCAGCCAAACACTTTCATAACCCCAGCAGATAAAACTTGACAAATCGATTTGCATTCGCATAAGAAACAGCTTCATTCAAACACCCACCGTTTNATCGATAGAACTAGCTGAGAGACAGGCAAAACGAAGGACCCGGATGGTGTGGTGGTGAAGTGCGCTACTCTCCGGAAAGGACAATAGTGCGCGTTTGTTCCCCACCGCATACACTTGCGGTCCGGACTTCTGCAAATATCTCAACATCGTTGAAGTTATATTTCACAATGAATATCCTGCCCAGCAATCGCGAGGTTTCTAAACAGCATACATTCACTTCCATAGAAAAACACAACACAATACAACGCTAGCTGACGTTTCGCAGTATCGCCTTCTCAGAGCCTGGAAGGGTATGCTGATATGCAATCTACTAGGCCAAACGCTTCAATAACACTTACAAAAAGACGAAAGACTCTCTGGTAATTACATGACCAACAACCTCTCGAAAAAACCCACCGCTTTTTTCGTGACTTCCAATGAGGAAGTTTAGAATTATAGTTTTTGATGTGGGATGGTGCAGTCGCAAACCACATGCGACTATAATCAGCTGTTCTAAACTTCCTCATTGGAAGTCACGAAAAAGCTGTGAGTGTTTCGAGAAGCTGTTGATCATGTAATTACCATAGAGTTTTTCCGTTAGATTGTATATCAGCATACCCTTCCAGGCTCTGAAGAAGGCGATACTGCCGAAACGTCAGCTAGCGTTGTATTGTGTTGTGTTTCTCTATGGAAGTAAATGTATGCTGTTTAAAAACCTCGCGATTGCTGAACAAGAAAACGACGCATTCATATTCCAATGCCGAGGTNATGTCAGGTCATTGGATTAGCCTGAGGTATGGCTCCAGGTCACGCGTAATGACAAGACACTCCTCCTTGCGGTTCATTTTTGAATTTTTGGCATTGATCCAAAACGCTTCAACCGTTTCACGCGCTGATGTTTTCGATTTGTGCCTGAGGACACTGAGGACATCTTCTCCGTTCTGTTCTTGCATCCTATGTGCGCCAAGTGGAGTGTTTTGTTTTAATTTAGATTTGCCGACGAGATGCTCTTTAATGCGGACGCAGAGTGGTCTACCCCTTTCGCCAACGTATGCGTCCCCGCACGCTTTACAAGAGATCAGATAGACTGGACGCGAACTCATGCAGTCACCGTCTCTACCATTGGGGTAAATTATGCAATTTTGCGTTGCACGTAGATGGACGTATGGGCGCTTGTGAACTAGCTGGCGTCTTAGAGTATCCGGTGGTTTTTCTATCACTCTTACGGAATTCTCTAGACCGACCCTTATTAAGCAACGTTTTATGTCCACACTTATTTCGTTTGAAATAAAGGGCAAAAGGAACGGAGCTTTGTCATCGCTAGAATTATCGCTCTGGCGCGTGGTTTTTCCTCTATGCCTATGCTAAGAAGCTATAGTTTCGTAACCCTTTGAAATGGTTATTTGGCGCGCCAGTTTCGACGATTCTTCCTTCTGCTCTTTAGCTGTGCACACGCTGGCGGCGGTTCGAAACATATTTCTTATAAGCGCCCTTTTAGTGTGTGAGCGGTAATGAACCACTATATTCTCACTGCTTGGCTTTCGATACCATTTTGTGTTGTAGCCGTTTTCGGATAGGTTGATTTGAACGTTTAGAAATGGAAGCCAGTTTTCTTTCGGTTTCTCAAGGGTAAATTTTATGTACTCTGACTGTTCGTTCAATAGCTCAAAGCATTTATCCATCTCCTCTTGTGTGGAGCAGATGACAGATAACTCAGCATCGTTGTGGTTGCATATCATATCATATCCCTCCATAAAAAATATAGTAGGCACAAATAGAAAAAAGTTGGCATTGTGAATCTTTCCGTTGTGAATGAAGGGCAGTTCGTAAGAACATATATGCAGATATATCGATTATTTTACCGAAGTTTATAAAAGTCGATCTTCTGTGTTATGAAGCACCGTTCCGCAGTCAATAAGTCGATTTTGACTGTGCACATATCTGAATGAGGAACCCACAAACACAATTGCTTGCCTTTTAGTAGATGCCATAGAAGCTTCCTTCTTTTATGATGTTCTCAACAGCTTATTTACTTTTTGTAAACTCGTCACATTAACAGGTCCATCTGCATTCCGCTTCCCTGCTACATTCTGCTATGTTGCGAAGACGGCATGATTTTCGAAATGATAAACTTTTCAGTCCGGCTTGACATTGCTAATGGTGGTTGTGTTTCAGAAGAACTGGTTCAAATGCTATACTGGTGGGGAGCGGAATTTCCGACATCTTTGAGTCGTTAACCTACTTCTCTGCTTTAAAGCCCCGAATTTGAGTTTAATCAGTCAGTGATGTCACTGAAAGAACTCAAAGCGACTATTGCTGCTCTTCTTCCTCGCGCTTCTTTCTTCATATCGTTTCCACGTTTATTGAAAGCCTTTGTTAGATATGTAAAGAGAGGGATCGTAAATTANCTCGCGATTGCTGAACAAGAAAACGACGCATTCATATTCCAATGCCGAGGTTAAGAGAAAGTCGATCCTGCCGTTAAAAAGAGTAGGCAGAAAATAATAAGTTGAAATTGTATCCACTTTGTTAGATTTCATTCATGCAATCGAAACGTCTGAAGCATATATTCCAATGTTTTTCTTCAATAAGCAGACACGAGATTTGATTGCTGGGTGTGATTGCCACTTATTGCTGGGTGCGACACGAGACGGCTGATTACTGATGGCAAAAGATCGATAGAACTAGCTGAGAGACAGGCAAAACGAAGGACCCGGATGGTGTGGTGGTGAAGTGCGCTA
>UYYA01005709.1:0-12456 GCA_900624975.1 Angiostrongylus costaricensis | reverse complement strand
CCGCGACATTATAGTAGGCAGAAAATAAAAAGGTATAACATTGTGATTTCAACTACAGCCGCAGCTTAACTGGGTTCTATGCCGATTTGGGCGCCCCAGATCTATCCCGCTGACGGGTGATTGCTGTGGCAAAGATCGATAGAAATAGCTGAGAGACAGGCGAAACAATGGACCCGCTTGGTATGGTGGTGAACGCGCTACTCCCCGGAAAGGACAATAGCGCGTTCGTTCCCCACCATAGACACCTGCGGTCCAGAGTTTTGCAAATTATTTCTAATGTTACCATAACTGGAATTTAGGGTGATTTTGAGCAGAGCTCACTGTGACTAGATGCAATACTGCATTGTAATCACTGTCAAATGTGCTTAGAAAGTACTAAAAATATTTACTCGCTTGGATACTTGGATGGCCCATCCTCACTTGTTTTGCTGGCCCCAGTATAATCTCATTAACTCGGGTCGGGGTTTTGCTGGTTTAGCTGTTGTGGTTCCCTTCACTCCGGAAGTCTTCCAGGCCGAAGTGTGCCCCAGGCCGTCACCACTACAAGAACTCGCCGCCGTTGTGAATCAGAAGGATTTGTCATCATGCAACTAGTTTAGAATCAGGATGGTGACGGATTCTGTTATTGGTTTACTCTTAGCTTGGCTTTCTGATCGAGACGCCGAACTCCTTCTTAGCTTGGAAGATCCTGCCGGGGGATGAATCCCCTGTTGTATCGCACCCCGACACCGAAGAACATCCTTCCAACCACGATAAGGCGGTAAACCGTTGGAAGAACTGAAAATATTAACGTTTCATCTGCATAAACAATTAAACACCAAAGAGTATTTTTGTGCTTGAAGCTGCGGAGTACGCCTGATTTTTTCGCCGTGCGAGATGAGCACTAAAAATTTCGTTTGAAAAGTGTTTTTGTATATTTTTAAGCGCAGAAAAGGCTTTTCACATATCACAGCTGTGACAGCATTTATGTTTGGTATGTCATCGACTGAATGCAAAAAGATATGCCGAAAGATATTTTTCGCAGCAAAACGAAAAATAGAATTGGTATGAGTTGAAATCAATGCATGTCATCCATTCTGCTCACCTGTATGTATGTTGTTTCTGTCAACGTATGCTGTCATTTGTATGTGGAATGGTAGTTCTCTAAGATATTGTTCCTTTGCTTCAGAATCTCGCAGCGTCGATGCAGATGCGTGCCGTGTTTGTGGAGACGGGAACGCGAAAACGCACTACGGTGTCGTCACATGCTTCGGTTGTAAAGGATTTTTTCGAAGAACGTACGTACTCTTAACAGATAAGCTTCCTTAACTAACTGTAACGCTTGACATTGAATTCTAGTCCTTTCTTATCTATCTCCTTATCCTTATCTTTGAATAAGCACTCAACCATGTTCTCATTTCGGTAAATTCAGAACGATTTACAATGTAAAAAAAATTATTAAATATCGAACTTTCTCTAAATAACCGGTGTTGGAGCCATTGCGCTAGTAAAGAAAATGAATTATTTGGTTTGATTTTTCTACGAGCCAGCCAGTTCGTACATTAGTTCTGGAAGATCGGATTTCTGACAATAGAACATTTCCCAACTATTAAACTGAATGCATTGAGTAAAACTGCTCCACAATTTAGCACCTTGTTCGGAACACTTCTCCTTGTGAAGTGGGTTATACTCACTGACTAAACAAATGAGATGATTAGAAGGTTGTTAATATGTGACTTAAGTTAAAGAAGCTTTACTTGTTTCCTTGTGTTTGCCCATAAGATTGTTATACTCGCAAGACTAAGACCATCGGAAAATGATGCGCTCCTCAGTTGCAGATAATCCAGATCATAAAGCAAAGTGCAATTCTCCCCTTTACTATGTCACCGTTATGAAGTCCTGTCTCGCTACGATTTTCTTCCAGGAATCATCTCATCTGACCGTATAGCAATTTCTGTCCGCTTAAATCTACAGGCTACTTCTTATCCATCTGCGAACGCATTTAACAATTTCATACCTAAGATTAGACACTACTGAAGAACATTAACTACTATATAACATTGCTTTAGGCTCAAACGGCCGTCTGAGTACCACTGTCGTCACAATGGTACCTGTATTGTCGATCGTCATGAGCGAAATTCATGTCGTTATTGCCGATTTAAGAAATGCATCGAAGTTGGTATGGATCCCAAAGGTTAATAAAGTTGAATAAGGGTTTTTTCTTCATGTATATATATACACATACATACATACAGAGAGAGAGACATGTATTCATATATGTATGTGTGTATATATCTGTTTGCCGACTCAGGAGGGATGGAAGGCTTGGTGAGGTCGGAGTGCGAAATCGAGACAGCGATCGATCCATTTATGAGCGTCATTCTCATCTTATTTTCTCATAATCAGTTTGTTATTATTAACTAGCAGTACTGTGCATCTACAATTTTTTACAGCTGTACGTCCCGATCGTGATGCTACTGGGCGACACTACCAGGGTCGACAAAGACGTTCTAAGCTCAACACTGACTACGAAGCAGAGCTGGACGCCGAGTGGATTCGCAAGCTCCCTGTCGACATGCGAACGACGCTCATGCAAATTATGAACATCGATTTAATGGTTAGCTAGTAATCAATGATCGATCACTTATATTTCGGATGTCATAGTTTTGAGCTCGGTGTCGTCTAACACCTAGAGACTGACGTGAGCGAATTTCCACCCATATATGAAGGATTAGTAGGAGCAATTCGACCAGCGTGATTAGGTGCTCAATAATTTGCTTCACAGGTGTTTATTTTGATAGCGACATAAGATTGTGAGATGCAATATGTGTGTTGAGGACAAGGAGCAATAGTGGTTGATATCATTATTTGAAGGGCATTGCATAACTATAAAGAGTTTATTTTAATATTTATTTTATNATGGTTAGCTAGTAATCAATGATCGATCACTTATATTTCGGATGTCATAGTTTTGAGCTCGGTGTCGTCTAACACCTAGAGACTGCTAGAGACTGACGTGAGCGAATTTCCACCCATATATGAAGGATTAGTAGGATCAATTCGACCAGCGTGATTAGGTGCTCAATGATTTGCTTCACAGGTGTTTATTTTGATAGCGACATAAGATTGTGAGATGCAATATGTGTGTTGAGGACAAGGAGCAATAGTGGTTGATATCATTATTTGAAGGGCATTGCATAACTATAACGAGTTTATTTTAATATTTATTTTATTAATATTAAGAAGACGATTTGTGGTGAAAATCTTATAGTTGTTACCCGTCATTCATTAGTACCAATATATTAGCACCAATTCATTGATCACATTTGTCATCTCTCGTTCCACTGATCGAGAAACTCGAGCCGGCACCAGAAAACCTATTTCCCTCCGTTGCGTGCAAGAGTAACCCACTATGTTCTGCTCGCTCTAGAGACTCGTTGAACATAATATCTTTCTTCTAGGGTTTTCAATAAGAACTCTAGTCATCGTGTTGGTGGTCTTCCTAGAGTACGCTTGACATTCACAGCAATGCAGTCACTAACGGCTCTTGTCCATTGGTTGTCGTTCATACGCATTCTTTGATTTTCGATCGTTAACGCAGGTCGGAGCTTCGTATTCCTTCCCCCAAACTGTGTGATACGGGATAATTCTAGCATCGCCCTTTCGAGTGCGCATTCTATAACGCTAAGTGTTCTTATATAGCGACCAGGTTCCTGCCGAATGCGTTAAGGCAGGAGGAATCGATAAGTTGGGAACGAAGCTGGGTGTTCTTTGTTTGTCCCAATAAATCATCGATGCCTTTGAAAGCCTGCGTAATGATTGGTGTTATAAGAACGTTGTCATCAGCGAAACGAAAATGATGTAATTGCAGACCATCGATTTTCACTCTTTTGTTGTCCCATTCCAATGTTCTCATGTTTTCCCGGGTGGCGAAAAATAATTTTGGTGGGATGGTATTCCCTTGTCTAACTCCTCTTTTGACGTCGGCGTTAATGCGTCGTTTTCTCGTTCAGCAATCGCGAGGTCGTTCTACTATACAGCATACATCTACTTCCATAGAAAAACACAATACAATACAACAGTAGCTGACCTGTCGGCAGTATCGCCTTCTTCAGAGCCTGGAAGGGTGTACTAATANTTCGTGCCTTCCAATGAGGAAGATTAGAACAGTTGATTATAGTCGCATATGGTGATGACTGCACCACACCACATCAGAAATTGATGCGAACATACGGGCCAGGTCGCGTGTGACCTCCGTAGGTGTTAGTGTCGTTGTACAATGATGATATATTGGCTGCGAAGTCTTTATATATCTCTCAAATAAGCTTTCCATACTGAGTATTGACCCATGAGNGGTGTTCTTTGTTTGTCCCAATAAATCATCGATGCCTTTGAAAGCCTGCGTAATGATTGGTGTTATAAGAACGTTGTCATCAGCGAAACGAAAATGATGTAATTGCAGACCATCGATTTTCACTCTTTTGTTGTCCCATTCCAATGTTCTCACGTTTTCCCGGGTGGCGAAAAATAATTTTGGTGGGATGGTATTCCCTTGTCTAACTCCTCTTTTAACGTCGGTGTTAATGCGTCGTTTTCTCGTTCAGCAATCGCGAGGTCGTTCTACTATACAGCATACATCTACTTCCATAGAAAAACACAATACAATACAACAGTAGCTGACCTGTCGGCAGTATCGCCTTCTTCAGAGCCTGGAAGGGTGTACTAATACAGAATTTACTAGGCCAAACGCTTCAATAACACTTACAAAAAGACGAAAAAACTCTATGGTAATCACATGATCAACAGCTTCTCAAAAAACTCACCGCTTTCTTCGTGCCTTCCAATGAGGAAGATTAGAACAGTTGATTATAGTCCCATATGGTGATGACTGCACCACACCACATCAGAAATTGATGCGAACATACGGGCCAGGTCGCGTGTGACCTCTGTAGGTGTTAGTGTCGTTGTACAATGGTGATATATTGGCTGCGAAGTCTTTATATATCTCTCAAATAAGCTTTCCATACTGAGTATTGACCCATGAGTGTCTGGGCTTCCATGACTGCTTCTATCTCAGCTAAGTCAAAAACTTCTTCAAATCAATTAAAATGAAGCGGAATGATGTTTGGTACTCTCGCTATTTCTAAAAGAGTTTTATTATCGTGTGGACGTGATCCATCGTTCTGAGTCCTTTTCGAAACCCTGCTTCGTTGCATGGTTGTCCTTTGTCCAGTGTTCTGTCAATCCTGTTTAGGATGACTCGAGTGAAGAGTTTATAAACGACAGACAGCAAATATATTGAGCGTTAGTTCGATATCGTGGGAGTCACTCTTCTTGAACAATTACACACTGTTCGTGGTCTTCCGCTGAATAGGAACTTTGAATTCTGTTAGGGAACGTGTGAACGGCCAAGCCATTCTGATGACGAGGAGTGACTGGAAATTGCTCAGGTGTTCAGAAGTTATTCTGCCCTGGCCAGTTGCTGTTGAATTCTACATTTAGAAATAGCATGTCGGATTTCGGAATGAAAAACCGGTGGAGCGTCATATCCGTCTTCTTTATTTCGTATGAGGGCAGAATGGCGTGGCTACTGAAGAGACCAAGTAGTAATCGTGAATAGTTTTCTCCAATGCGATTTTCGAATCTCTAACTGTTCCGTTTGGGCGTCGGAGTTCAATGGTGCAGAGGTTTTCTTTGTTTTGTAAGTGGCGAAATTTCGGTGCGTTTGGTCAACACTCTCCCCACCCTCGGCAGCTTCGACCATAACTGCTGCTTTTCTCTCTTCAAGATCTTCATTTATTACCTATCTGTACTTGTTTTGGAAATTAGGACGTGAATTTGCGGTTGCCTATAGCTGGTGTGTTTCCATGTTTGCGTATCTACTCTAGTGTTTGTGGAGACAAACGTCTCTTGGTGACTTTCGAACTTAAGTTTAATAGCGTTAGCGAGAAAATGTTCAAAGAGCCTATTGTATTCCTCATCGATGGTGTCAATAACGGCATGTTCACAAAAGCCAACTAATAATTTGAATAAGTCCCAGTTTATGGTGGTTTTGAGACTTCGTATTTTGAATTTAGCAGCTTTTTCTTTTTTCTGCTGGAAATGAATCTTGTCCGAAGGAGACGATGGTCTGATCCCGTGTGGAATTTTGGAACAACAGCGACATCGGTTAGGCGAAACCTTCTGTTTACTATGATGTGGTCTATTTCGTTATGGTACTCTTCCATTGGGAGACCCCCACGTCCAGCGTTGGGGGTCGGACTTCTGGAATTGCGAGTTAGCATGGATGGTCTTGGTCGTCATGATAAACTCAGATCGCCACTCATCCCGCTCGTTCCATTTTAATCTATGGGTCCCAATGTGGCGTTCTTCAGATGTTCTTCTGGGTTTTAGTGTTGGAATTTTTTGTTCCATTGACGTTGGTTAATATGGCACACAAAGCTGTGTCAGGACGCAGACCGAAATCATATTAAAAGCAAGATCGGAAGGAATAACACCTTGTTGTGAAGGTGTGGTTTATCGATAAAAAAAACCTAACCATTCTACACCTGGTTGTTCCGGTTAGGGTTTTTTTTTAATTTCGTACACATTTGTGCTCTGACAAAATATCAATTATTTATTTTCTCTTCAAACACTGTGGTGTATTTTCACAAAGCTACTTTTTAGAAGTGGCAATAATGCCAGATGAGTTCATATTACGGTGGGATTAACTAGTCTGCTAACATGCTTGCGACTGTATGAATTGGTTTAAATGCGCAAGTGGCTGAATGTGTTTCAGCGTTTCAACTTTGAACAGCTACATTTCAAGTCGTAATGAACTTTGTTGAGTGAAATAAAAGCCATTTGGATGACTATTTATTGTAGAAATTTCATTTATAGCGATTGAAGGCACTTCCATTTTCTTCACAAATCTTGCCGTTTTAGGCGGGAAGTGGTGATGGCAATATAGATGGTACGATGTTATATCCGCTTAACATCATCTCTATACGACAGTTATTGGAAGATCCATCTGTACTTGATGGAAAACGTACAGAAGTATGTTAGAAGCACTTAAATAACTGTATACATGAGTAAATGACGAAGTGGGAAGGAAAGCTTATAGTTTTATTTTTTAGCAGTCAGCTTAAAGGTAATGGAATACAATCGCGGACCAGAAGTCAAGCGAAAGGGTTCTATTTCAGTCATGTGACTCTATCCAACACGAATCTTAAAGAAACTCCATCTTCCAACAAAATCCTTAATTTAAAAAATTTGATGTGGTAAAAAGTGTAGGGCGTCCGATGTTCATGAATCCCTTATACGCCATGCATTCAACTCCACGTAAAGCATCCCTGAACTGACAAAATTCACGCTTGACCTATACAATGGTTTTTGACACTATCGATGAATCAAGTCAGTAATTTCCAAGACCGACTTTTTACTAACCTCGACGTTGATCAATAAGCCGCTGTTTTCTTGCTAAGCAGAGACAACGTTGTTATCATACCATTTATTAATTGTAGCTGATGTTTCGGAGTATTTCGCTTCCTTCAGATTCTTGAAAGGTGAGGTTAATTGCAATCCAGTCAGCCAGATACCTCCATAACCTCAACTGAAGGACCACGAAGTCAGACATCAATTGCATCTGAAGCAAAATAGCTTCTTCACACACCATTTTTTATGAGCCTGAGGACCACTAAATTAATCCACGTAGAGACCAACCGCACAGTGTTCACATGGAAGCGTAATATGCCCGTTACATAAGAATATCTGTCTTAAATACCATGTGGGATCATGCGTGATTATAAGGTATTACTCTCTGCGATCCATCTCCGCGTTCTTGAAAATTATCCAGAATGCTTCGAGAGTTTTGCGCCAGTGTTTCCGATTCCTGTGCGAGGATGATAATTCCCAGTGCAAAGTCTTCCTCGTTATGTCTCTGTATTTCTTGCGCACCTAGTGGAGTGTTTGGTTTAACCTTCCAATGTATTCTTCTCTACATGCTTTACAAATTAGGTACACCGTACCCGAACTGATGCACTCGCCATCTTTACCGTCAGAGTAAAATATGCAATCTCGTATTGTACACGAGCAGTCATGCTAGCTGCTACGAACTAGATGGCGTCATAGAATGTTCGGTGAAATTTCGATCACTGTTATCGATTTCTGTTGACCGGTCCTTTCCAAATAATGTTGTGCAGCACATAAAGGGGAAGATTACAAAATAAAAATCGCCATTTTTGTGCAGGACTCTGAAGCTTCAGCGTGATAAACCCTCGAGGTGTTTGGATAAATCCTAAGAATCAAGAAATGAACTGTAGGAAGGAATGCCTCACTATCACGCGAGATCTCACATATTGTCTCAGGCTAACATTTTAAAGAGAATGTGGATTATTGCCGATTCATGTGAGCTTTGCACGGCTGGTCTCTATGTGGAATACTCAGTGGAAGACTCACAGAGAGCAGTGAGTGTGTGAAGAAGCTGTTTTGTATCCAGTGCAGTTGAAGACTAGGTATCGTGCTTTTTCCGTCAAGGTTATGGAGGTGTTCGGCTGAATGGTTTGTAGTGAACTTAATGTTCTCAGGAACCGAAGAAGGCGAAGTCCACTGAAATAGCAGCTGTTACTAATAAGTAGTGTAAAAAGAACCTGATATGTCCTTATTACGAAAATATCAACTTCTTAATCAAATCAGTCTTTTTACTCTCCCAGACAAGCCTGATACCGAGCTCCTGATNGATCACTGTTATCGATTTCTGTTGACCGGTCCTTTCCAAATAATGTTGTGCAGCACATAAAGGGGAAGATTACAAAATAAAAATCGCCATTTTTGTACAGGACTCTGAAGCTTCAGCGTGATAAACCCTCGAGGTGTTTGGATAAATCCTAAGAATCAAGAAATGAACTGCAGGAAGGAATGCCTCACTATCACGCGAGATCTCACATATTGTCTCAGGCTAACATTTTAAAGAGAATGTGGATTATTGCCGATTCATGTGAGCTTTGCACGGCTGGTCTCTATGTGGAATACTCAGTGGAAGACTCACAGAGAGCAGTGAGTGTGTGAAGAAGCTGTTTTGTATCCAGTGCAGTTGAAGACTAGGTATCGTGCTTTTTCCGTCAAGGTTATGGAGGTGTTCGGCTGAATGGTTTGTAGTGAACTTAATGTTCTCAGGAACCGAAGAAGGCGAAGTCCACTGAAATGGCAGCTGTTACTAATAAGTAGTGTAAAAAGAACCTGATATGTCCTTATTATGAAAATATCAACTTCTTAATCAAATCAGTCTTTTTACTCTCCCAGACAAGCCTGATACCGAGCTCCTGATCCGAGAGGGGAGCCAGGCTTAGTTAGCGCGGGCGCAAGTTCCGACCAATCTTGTATGTGTGACAAGCGACCTCTAACCACTGCGCAATTCCGGCAACATGAAATATTCAACGTTACCTGGCGATATCCAGCTCGGCGAATCGGAAAATTTATAACACCGTTTTGTTCCGTAACTGGCAAATCTTTTCTACCAAAGAAGTAACGAATGAAAGGAATTTGTCAGTGATTATTTACTTATTAATTATTATTACTATAATTATCATTGTTATTACTATTATTGTCCTTTATGGTAACGACTGTACAATATTTGATCTTCAGATGCGATATGATTCCTATCGAGAGATCGAAGCCAGTGAACTGCCAGTTGTAGCGCATCGAAATCTCCTTTCAGCGATTGATTGGGTCGATCATCTGTTCGATATTATCGATATTCAGAATCTTGACGATAAGGTATTCGACAGAAAGGATATTTATTCGCTTACTTTATCGTATGACTAAATTCTACATATTATGCTGGTCCAGACACTTTTTTCATTCCGTTCGTTACACTACCACACAGTGAAAATCTTTTCACTGCTTGTAATAATCTTAGAAGATTGATAAATAATGCAGTAAAGTCGGCTTGTTATACAAATTTATTCGTCTCTTTAAAGTAATACTAAGCTTTGATAATATATTTATAAGTCTACCGTAGCCCTACCGTATCCATTGATTCAAAAACCTCAGCTATTTCGATTTTTCTGAGACCGACTTTCCATTAACATTAGCATTGTTCAATAAGTCAGTGTTTTATACTTGAGGAAACATGAAGTTGCCAAAATTTATGTGTTGCGTTTTTTCTGCTTGAGTTATTAAAGTGTTTGGTCTAGTAGGATGCAATTCAATATGACCTTTCCCGTCTCTCAAAAAGGCAAGACCTCCGAAACGTCGGCCAGCACTTAGTAGATCTTTTTATTAACAACCTGGCATCGGCTCATTAAAAAAGTGAATTGTTCCGTTTTTTTTTCGATTGCCTGAATGTATTAAATATTAAGTGCTATTTAGCCGTCTTTAACGAGACCGCTTCGCAAATCGATTATGAGTTTCGCAACTAGTCGTTTACGATTAACAGTGGACATAATTTGATACATTATAGATATAACTTTCCACTTGAAAACAAGCAACTTAGAAAACGTAGTGACGTGAGAAATGTGGGAGAACTTAATGTGCTGACCACTATAGCCTATTACTCGAAAAATTGTAGGAAAAGGTCTCTAGAGTTCCCTAGAGGTTAGAGTTTTAGCATGTATAGAACTTAGTAAGAATATGCATTGGTCATACTTGTGGTCATGTACGACGGTATGTATTGAAATCAGTGCATAAAACAAGCACTGTACGTCCGCGTAGACGTCTTCTAACGAGGCAGTTTTCGGTTGTTAGGCTCTGACCGCGATAAATTTGAAAGCGTTTTCTTTGCTACTACTATTAATACTAGTACTTAACTTTGATAAAATATTTATAACGCTATGTCAACAGTTTTTATTTACTCTCTGCTATTTTTTAATGGCATGGTACTATGTGAAATACAACAATAATGTTGCCATGATATTTGCAAAACCGCGGACCGCCGGTGTCTGCGGTGGAGACCAAACACGACATTACTCTTTACGGGGGCTAAGGTGTTCACTACCCAACCGTGCAAGTCCTTCGTTTCGCCTGTCTCTCGGCCATGTTGATTGGTGATTGCTGATATAGGTTAATAACATGGATGAGAGACTGGTGAAACGAAGGATCCGCATGGTGTGATGGTGAACGCGTTAGCTCCCGGGTAATAGCGTTTTTGCTCCACTCCACAGACAACAGCGGTTAGGGGTTTTGCAAATATCTCAGCAACATTATGATTATATTTATAACACTGCGGTAGCTCTACCGTATCTATTGATCACGTAGAATTCGTCGATGAAGGAGTTTTCAGTGACTAAGCTTTGACCACGTTCAATCTAGAATTGTTTTTCTTTTCTTTCGTGCGAAGGAGATATTCCACTTCTTCTAACGATTTTTTAGGTGGCAANAGACTGGTGAAACGAAGGATCCGCATGGAGTGATGGTGAACGCGTTAGCTCCCGGGTAATAGCGTTTTTGCTCCACTCCGCAGATAACAGCGGTTAGGGGTTTTGCAAATATCTCAGCAACATTATGATTATAATGTTTAACGTTTTGTTTTCTGCCTTCTATAATTTTCATGGCAGGTTACTAAGCGAAATACAACCACAACGTTGCTGAGATATTTGCAAAACTCTGGACCGCAGGTGTCTATGGTGGGGAACGAACGCGCTATTATCCTTTCCGGGGAGTAACGCGTTCACCACCACACCATGCGGGTCCTTTGTTTCGCACGTCTCTCAGCTGATTATGATTATATTTATAACACTGCGGTAGCTCTACCGTATCTATTGATCACGTAGAATTCGTCGATGAAGCAGTTTTCAGTGACAAAGCTTTGACCACGTTCAATGTAGAATTGTTTTTCTTTTCTTTCGTGCGAAGGAGATATTCCACTTCTTCTAACGATTTTTTAGGTGGCAACTGTGAAGCATTGCTTCACTCCATTGATGGTGTTCAACTTCAGTGTGGTAACAGCAAAAAACACAAAGCAACCGGATATCGTTTGTGTCTGCAATTCTGGTCATTTGAAACAGGATATTTGTATGCGATGGAATGAACCATAGTAGGTAATTAAAACAACGAATATATCGGGCTACACTACAATCATTGCGAAAAACCTAATCAACACTTACGCGACGACGTAACCTCTACAGGTTCATGAATTGCAAGCCGAATGACCGCTCAATTTAAATGAACATATCTTAGAACATAGTGGATTTTATTTATTACAACGGAAAGCATTAAGAGGCGGATAGCACAATGGTAGTGGTGTCATCACGAGCACGGTGCTAATTCGATTCCGCTCTGGGCCAACCAAGCCCTCCCGGTGGGGAAATTTTTACCGGACTTCTCTGGGAAAAAATCACTCTCTGCAATCCAACTAGGAACGCTCCAGTGAAGCTGTCTCAGGAGTCCATGGAGAATTGCTCCACCAGCATTCTACAACATTCAAGGTGAAATAAAAATCCTCAAGCAGCAACCGAAGCCACATGTAAAAACTTGGGAAATCTTCGTGCACGATGGATGCAA
>UYYA01005707.1:0-12504 GCA_900624975.1 Angiostrongylus costaricensis | reverse complement strand
TAGAGTAGCAGCCCGAGGTCGATTACTGACGCTTCCACCTTAGACATGAATACAATGGCAAGGCTTGGTGCCAGTCGTTGTCCCATTGCCAGCCTTCTCATTTGTGCGTAATACCTCCCGTACCATCTGAAGAATGAGTAGTTCAGGCACTACTTTAAGAGTGTCACCAACTGCTCAATCGAGAAGCCGTACATGTTTATTGCTCCTTCGTGTTGTATAAGGAGCTCGCGGATGGCTTGCGTAGCGGAGTCATTCGACACGTTCGTATAGAGGGCAGTGACGTCGAAGGACACCACTACGTACGCGCTGATGGGTCGCGCGTTACCTAGACGATCCAGGAACATCTGGGTGTTCGTTAGATGTGCTGGAATATATTTCAACAACTAGATAAGTATTAGGATTATTAACCACGTGAATCCATCCGTTGGCCTATCCACGCAGCTAATGATTGGACTAACCATAAATAACGATGGATCGCTAGACACGGGATCATCGCTGGATACTAACTTATAGGTTTTGATAAGTAAGTACAGGATGGGATATGTTGGTAAGTCAGTTTTGAGATAAAAGATAACTGATGGTTTCTTATTCTTTTGTCCACGTTTTCGACTCCACGATTCTTCTTAGTTTAACTTGTGCGCTTGGTACCTGGTCGTAGTATGAGCAGCAAAAAGGGCCAATCGGCGTCATCGAATTCGCGGCTGAGTGCGATGCTGGGAGTATCCCGTATCANACCTAACCAAAAAACTGTGATTCCCAGCGAGTCTCCGGAGTGAACAAAGCCAATTGGATTACTCTTGCAATCAGTAAGGATAAATGTGACTTTATGTGCCCCATTTGAGTTATAACACGATCAGCGAGGAAAGGGTGCTATTGATGATTCAGTAACAAATTAAACGGATACGGTAAAATCCGGGAGTTCTTGCTATTGAAACTGCTGAGGCGGAACTTCTTATCAAATGAGGAAGACCTTGCTGAAATCCAACGGTAAACTCACATGTTATCGGAAAAACCGAAAATGACCACTGTAAATAAAGCAAATCTAGGCATGTACGATAGAAGTAATGGAATAGCTGCCTGAAGTAAAACGTATTTGGCTAAATTTATTTTTACGTCCACGAAGTTTTGTCTGACTCAATGCCTAAACACTTTAAAGGTTCAACCAGAATAAAATGAAACAGTGAGAATCACCTGTACCTATTGCCTTTTCTCTTGTCATCGACTAACTCAAATGAGTGCGAAGGAAGTCTTGATTCTCTCCTATCAAGTGCTGAAGTTGACCAGTTGGTTCTGCTTCAGCGGTCCAATGGCTACGATTTAAAATAGATCACTTGCATAAATAGGAAACTTTGCTTTGTGGCCCCCAGTAGTGTGTTAGATAAACGCAGCGCGTTTTCATCCTTGTAGCATCGTGAATTCGTGAACGTGCTTGAATGTAGGAGGCATAGCAGAGTTTAAACATTGGGCACATGAACGAGAGTGCTTCATCGCATTTCCACCTCTTCGTTAGCCCTCAATGAAGCTGGCCTCCATTTGGTTGGATGGAAGCTAAGATGCTGGAAACAGAATAATTTTTCGTCAACCTCGTTTTCTTGAGAACCAGTCAAAGATTAGTGCATCGGTGAACGTCGAAATCGCTCAACATTGGTTTCAGCTGGCTAGTGCTTCATATCATAAGACCGAAAAGTAAGCTGACCGTCGACTTTCGCTCAAACCACTGTGTCAATACAACTTTTGTGTAGTAGTTTCTGGCTTCGTTTCAAGTAATTTTAAAGCAATCGTAACGCGCTTTGTTTAGCTTCCTTATTATTTAGACGCTAATCTCGTTGTAGAATGGTCATATTGCAATTTTGAAGTGGTTAAATAGCTTACGAAAGGTTTTTATGTAATGGAAGCAATGGTTGTTTGTGGCAATTATGGACGCCTTTGGCTTTGCGAAGACCTTTCATAAGTCAACAGAGGTCACACAGCGGTGTCGTATTCAGATAATGCTTCAGTGGGCTTCGTTGTTGTTTGATTCCCACCTATTCTACTAATTTCCTTTCGAAACCGTGTTCGCTCACATGGCTACACTTCGTCCAGGTTCCATCAATCACTTTGAGAACGACTCGAGTGAAAACCTTATAAGCTATAGACACCAGGCAGATATCCTGACAAATGTCGACGTTTTGCAGATCTCCTCTTTCATGCAAGAACACGGTCCAGTTTGTTTTCCATTGATGAGAAATCTCGAATTCCGGCATATAACGAGAAGGTGAGCCAATGTGTCGATGAAAACTTTTTGTTAAAAAGAGAGAGCCATTGGCATAATGTACTTGTCCCTTAGCTTTAGCTTGTTCGTTGGTTAAAAGTCTTACACTCCAAATTTCTTAATAGGTACAATAAATCGCTGCAAAAATTACTTAGAACCGATATTGTCTAAAAATTTGCACTTTGTTGTGTTTCAAAGAAATCGCTCAAAGCATTAAATCGCTGTAATATGGGGCTACTGAAGACTGCAACAACAAAAAGAAATGGTTGAAAATAGGTGTTAAATGGTTTCCCGCGTTGATTGTATTGGACTGAACCTTATCGTCCAACTACTTGTGTTCATAGATTCTCAGACTACCCGGTCCTTGTTTTCGAGTTTCCTGGTGAGATGAAAAGCTAGTTGAACTCCTGGTCAAGGATTTTCTTCGTCTTCTCCACTAACGCTGGTAGAATCCTTTTTCCTTAATTTCTGAGAAGACCATGGTAAAGCATTCTCACTTGGATTAGAGGAAGTGAGCCAATTTGCCAGCCTCCGAGTGATACGAGGCTTGATTCTCTTTGCCGGGTCGAACGATTGCCAAGGCAGTTTGGAGCCTCAGCATAATGAACAGGATCACTACCGTGGTGCTTCTCTCTTCCTCATAGCTGTCTAATAAGCAATGAAGGACAAGGAAAACAATTAGGCGGCTTTTTAAAGGAAGGTTCCAATCTAGAGTGCTCTGTGTCTGGAATAGTCTGTGTCGTGTGAAAGGATTTTTTCAATTTTCTAACATCAATTATAAATTACAGTATCCTTTCTCAGACCTAAACCATGTGGCTTCAAGTGGTCAACAACGGTAGTAATTCGCCTAATAACACCATGCCACTTTGTTATTCATTATTTCTCCACAACGGGGCAGTCCACCACCTTGATTCTTGCTAACACATTTGTGTGAAAAAAATCAATTTAGTTCTAAATTAACATCGTTTTCTTTTTGCTGCAACTAGAGCCGAAGCTAGGAAACTTTCAACGCACCTCTATCTCTAATCAATCGTTCTCAATGTTCATGGCTAACTCAGTCAGCATGGAAACTTCAGCACTTATCGTATAGTGCTATTTGCTTTCACTGCATTCGAGAATTTTTGCCGGCACTTGTGGATAAACTCACGGGTAGCTCACCCACCTCTTCTAAAATTGACATACGTATTGTATCTCAAAAACGATCCGAATCTGAACAAACTCCTTTATGTTGGCGAGTTAAGAGACCAAATTGATGCACAGGGTGGAGTTCCCGTATAAGCAGTCACAACCACTAATATACACATCAACCCAAAAACTAGGTCGTCTAGGTAAAGCAAAGACATAGAGCCCATCGCCTTAATTAACATTCACCCGAGACATTTCTTGTAGCTCTTCCGTGCTGCGTTTGATTTCCTCTTCGCTAGCGGGAGACCAAAAAAAAACAGCGTTGTGACTAACCGCTTGAAATGCCCGAATTAGAAGCAATTTCAGGCTAGGAAGATATGTTCGCTTTTTAGGATTTGGACATCAAGTAACCTCATTCTTCTATCTATATTTCAGCTTTGACTAAGCTGATGCCACGGCTAGGCTTGGTGAGCTACCCATAGATAGTTCCTCGTATGAGAAAGTGTATAAGCCAACGCATACGGAGACTGTAATGTTCTTCACGCATCTTAACAAATTGGAAGGCATCAAGCACCATTGATGGGTGACATAGTCGAGCGAAAATTATTGATGCCGACATGAGTTCTCGAACTAAACAGATAACGGTTGAGTGGTTTTCTAACTGACTGGTATGTCTTCCATTGTTTAAAGGCAAGTGACGAGATGGTTATTCTCTCTTTGCATTGCTGCTCCTTCCTGCTGCTTTGCGACCAAGCAAGACAGCGTCCAATGGTTACTGTTTGGTACGTCTAACCAACATATTAAACAAAGGATAAAGCTGTCGACGTTAATCAATTCCTGAAGGATGCGCCATGCATTCGACTTCGTTAAGTATCGTTGGAAGTAATTGAATGCATATCTGGCCTTTTCAACAACCCGCGGCGGCCTACCGATGTATCGAGCCAACGTTGATATCCTCCCAGACAAGCCTGGTATCAAATTGCCGACCCCGGAGGGATAAAAGGCTTGGTGGGCCATGGGCGCAGGAATCGATTCCACCGTGCGTGTTGAAGGGCGCCTCCGACCACTGCGCCACACGCGCCTGCTATCGTACTACATACCATAAAATGCTGAGTGTTTCATAGAAGAACAAACAATAAGATGTTTTAAAAACAGCTTATAAAAATGTGAAAACTTATAGTTTTTCTAGTCGGTGACTATATAGGACAAAGCAAGATGAAACATCGTTTACAACAGCGCAGTCGACATCAGTTTGTCTAAATTAAATTCTGAGACCGATGTTCATCTCATCGGAAATTAAAAAACTTTCCCGCCACTTTTTTGCTTCGATATTTGTGTCCTGCCTCCTTCATCTCGTTCGAGCTCATTATTTTGCATCGAAGACAGAAATTTGTTGTTGTTAACGTACGTGGCAACAGTAATTTCTTTTTTTACAGCTACAGTTATCGATTTTTTTACAGTACTACCAATTAATATTGGGGCCCAGTAAACTGAACAAATGGGGACGATTCGCACTAGTGTGGAATTCGCCTCGTCGTTGCTCCTTTTCGTATCGGTGGTGGTCAATCGTTTTTCATGCATATCATTTATTCAAAAACAAGACAAGAAACCGGTTCCTATAAATACGTGCTGATGTTGTTCTCACTCTGTAACATCCTTTATTCAACGGCAGAATTCGTCGCAAAACCCATAAGTGTGTTTTCTTTGCACTAAAACGTGCTAAGGTTCAAAAACCAAGCTGTAGAAATTGCCAGTTTAATAAAGAACACTGCAACCACTAAATTATTACAGTAACGACGGAAATCAGCTTAAAAGTGGAGGTTGTACTGCGGTCTAAATGATTCTCTTTTTCGAAGAGCAATTATTCAGATATCAGACAGATATAGCTAATATCGGCTTCAAGCATCTTTATTATTTATTTTATTTAATTTGACCCGTCTTCACGTCCACTGTGTCGATCTCAGCACCTCTCACATCCAGTTCGTTTCCTTGCATCCATTGTTCACGATGATTTTCCAACTCTACGTGTGGTTTCAGTTGCTGCTTGAGGATTTTTATTTCATCTTAAACGTCATAGAATGCTCATTCAGCAATCCTTCCTGGAGTCCTGAGGTAGCCGGGCTTTCCCAATTCGATTGCAGAGAGTAATGTTTTTCCGGACAAGTCCGTCACTAATTCCCGACCCCGGAAGAATAACAAGCTTTGTTGGCCCGGAGCAGAATCGAACTAGCACCATGCTGGTGATGACGGACATCACCACCACTGTGCTATGAGCCCTCCTTCATGTATCTTAGCATTTTGAAAACAATGAACATTCTTAAGGTCTTTCATCTTTCAACTCTTATAAATAATATAGTGAGAACAATAACATGTAATCTATTTAAGTTGCACATTGTCTTCTTTATGATCTCCGAAAACTACGAATGTAGGTTTAAGCTAATCCTGTTTTAATCTTTTACAGTACCTCTAGATCTGATCGGAAAAACCTTTGTCCAGAACACAGTTGTTTCTTTTAGCATTCGAGACGTTGTGCACTTATATTCCTAACCACTGTATTTGTTGTCACTTCAGAGAAATTCTTTCCACGCTTCCTAATTAAAAAATTAATTGTTATGTCTGGAAAAAAATTTCACCCAACGAACAACACAATAATTTATTTTTTCCTAGCAATATTGGATTGTAGAGAGCTGCAAAAAAGGAAAAGGTTTAGAACAAATTCGACATTTGTAAGGCAAACCTGAGCTTTGTGTTGCTGTTTCCTCTTTCCTCACCCATGACGGTTTTGTATCGGACCTGCAAAACTAACTAAGTCCCGCATCTTTTTCGTCAGCCATCGACCAGCAACAACAACATCAACAACAACAAATACTAGGCTCTCATCTTTATTGAAACCGAAAATGGTGCCACACTTATCTAATAAAAACTTGCCGATGTAAAAGGCTGTTGACAGCCTGGGAACGCTCAATAAATCTATCACGTGATGAAACGAGGAGTCAACTGGACTATCATTCAACGGCATTCGTGAGGAAGACAAATTCCTTAAATGGCAGCCGAGCTCACGCTCAAACTGCAAGAACACCGTGGACAACAAATATGAGCCAACGAATTAAATGCAAGAATTGCTAATATCCATACAGTATGTCCGTGGCTCATAAAAATGGAGTAAAATAGAGATTGGTTGAAAAGAAGCTTACTATTTAAAAATTTTTGTAATTCATCCTTTAACTACATGAAATGTAGCTTGATATGAACCAGCTTCTCAAACCACCTGGAATTCTCATCAACCGACTTCATCAAGGGTTAATGTGGGATACGAAACATAACCTTTTGTGTCCGCCATTCATGCTGTTTTGAAATAATTGGATTAGTAGCGGGAATTCCTACTTTAACAAACCACTGAGGGAAAAGTCGCAAGGTGTTGAGACTAGCTTTCCGACTGGCCACTCATACAGATCATAACGAACCTTTCACCTTTAAGGGAAGTAGGCTCTTCCCTTAAGAGAAGGGAAGGGAACTGATCTTCTTAAGCTGATGCGAGGTTGGTACAGGTCTCCGTTGTAGTTGTCGTTGTTTCTGATGTTGTTGGTCCATGGCTGACGTTTCGGCCACTTCGCCTTCCTCAGAGCCTGGACGTATTTTATATTAGAATATTTTCATTATTCGGTGAAAAAAAGTTAAAGTATTAATGAAGATCAAACTTTCAAATAGACGCCATATTGAGCAGAAAGACCACTTACCGTGACGTTACGTGTGGGACTGGCCCACACGTAGTTCACGTGGGGTCACGAGCAAGACACACCCCGGGATCAAAATATCATTTTGAAAAAGGCTGCCAAGTCACGCGTGATAGTGAGGCATTCGTCTTTCCGGTTCATCTCTTTGGATTTTTGAAATTTATCCAAAACGCCTCAAGAGTTTTGCGCGTTGATGTTTTTGATTCCCGCTCTAGAATCCGCGCAGTCACTTCAAAACCATCACCGTTGTGCTTTTGTGCCCTCTGCGTACCTAGAGGAGTGTTTAAACGGATTTTAGCTTTCCCATCTAGATGTTCTTTTATGCGGACACAAAGTGGTCTACCATTTTTCCCAATATATTCCTTACCGCATGCGTTACATGAGATCAAGTATATTATACCTACACTCATTCAATCCCCGCCTCTCCCGTTAGGACAGATCATACAATCTTCTGAACTGCACAAACGATCATAGAGACGGTTTCGAGTTTTGCATGACAATTCTTGACCACATTTGCGTCAACTTGGGCACGCGTTCCATTAATGGCCTTCCACCACCATTTCAGCTTAACAGCGGATTTCCAAACATCGTAATGTGCCGCCTGGTGGACACTCTTTCACAGTTAGACGTCAAGCAATTTTTGTGGGCTTTCAGATTTTTACACGCAACAGTCGATGCGCGAAACAATAACAACATCACAACGTTGCTGAGATATTTGCAAAACTCTGGACCGCAGGTGTCTATGGCGGGGAACGAACGCGCTATTGTCCTTTCCGAGAAGTAACGCCTTCACCACCACACCATGCGGGTCCTTCGTTTCGCTTGTCTCTCAGCTACAGCTGCAGCTTAACTGGGTTCTATGCCGATGTGGGCGCTCCAGATCAATCCCGCTGACGGGTGATTGCTGCGGCAAAAGATCGATAGAAATAGCTGAGAGACAGGCGAAACGAAGGACCCACATGGTGTGGTGGTGAAGGCGTTACTTCTCGGAAAGGACAATAGCGCGTTCGTTCCCCGCCATAGACACCTGCGGTCCAGAGTTTTGCAAATATCTCAGCAACGTTGTGGTTGTATTTCGCTTAGTACCCTGCCGCAAAATTATAGTAGGCAGAAAATAAATAGGTATAACATAATAACAACATCGATTTAATTTCCATAAGTGCGCGAAAACTTTCAAGAAATTGTTGTATAGTAGCTACAATGATGCTGGTATATTTGCAAACCTCCTGTTCAATCCCCTTGATGGGTAATTGTCGATAGGACCTATAAGTTAAAACAGCACATTAGCCCTCGGTAAGTGTAATAGCGGATTCGATCTATGCCGCGGACACGTGCGCTCCACAGTTTTGCAAATATCTCAGCATCACGGTGGTTTTAATTCACATCATATCCTGCCATATTTTTTTTATTTGATCCGTCTACACCTCTACTGATCAAATCCAAAAACTTCTCACATCCACTTCGTTTTCTCGCATCCATCGTCCACAAAGGTCTTCCAAGTTTTTACGAATGGCTTCGGTTGCTACTTGAGGATTTTCATTCCATCTTGAATATCTTAGAATGCTGGTCGAGCGATTCTCCCTGGAGTGCTGAGATAGCCGGGCTGGAACGTTCTCGAACGCATTGTAGAGAGCGACTTTTTTTCAGAGAAGTCCGGCACCAAGCTCCCGACCCCGGAGGGATGAGAGGCCTGTTTAGTCCCGAGCGTGATCGAACTAGCACCATGCTCGTGATGACGCACATCACTACTACTGTGCTATCCGCTTCCTATTATGTCATAATGCGTTGAATAGAATTGGCCACTTTCCGAATTTGTTGCGCAGTTGTTGGAGGCTCACTGCAATACACACGGGATCGATTCTCGTGCCACAGGCACACCAAACCCTCCATCCGTCCGGCGTTGGCGAATTGCTGCTAGACTTGTCTAGGAGAATACCAGCATTGGCTCGATACATCAGTAGGCCGCCACAAGTCCGATCGTAAAGGCCCCATATGCATTCAGTCACCTTCAACGATGATTGATGAAGTCCAATGCATGGCACATCCCTCAGGGATTGATCGACGCCTGAGAGCTTTATCCTTTCACTCTGTACATTGTGAACTATTATAATATACTCATAAATTATGACAACTTCAAAATAGTAAGTTGTTTTTGAATCGCCTTGTATACGTAGAGGTGACATTGCGCAGTGGTTCGAATTATTCTGGAATATTCGAAATTCGTTACTTCCTCCACCGACGTTAATTATCGAAGTCAGAGCGGTGATCCTTCTACTGTCGTCTCTCATGCAATCCAACCGACGATGGCTCCTGTCCGGTGATTGCCACATATGATGCTCTTTCATATCATTGGGATCAGCTGATGCATGCATTATTTTTCATTGAAAGGATAGTACCTTAACCTATCGATGAAAGAATCGTAATGATAACATTTATGTCCAGCAGTCATCTTGATCACGTAGTTGAAGAACTTTCTCATAAACGATCATAGACCTCGCGACATCTTCTATTGCTTTCCAAGCAGTTTGTGAGGACCACTTCGAGTTACCTCCTGTCCCTTTCCAATCGCTTGTTTGACTTTTTCTTCGGATCAACGGATTTACACCACGGTAAAGCATGGATGAAAAACCACAGGAAGCATTTCTTAACAGCGACGTCGATTCTCCTCTTTAAATTCGTGAAACGCTCCTTTATCTCGCTTTTGACACACCAATTTGACTAATATGTTATTCCGTAATTCCCAAGGTTCTCAGGTCGTTTTCGGCTCATCTTGATCAGTTTACTTCTTCAAATTGTCGCCGCCGGTGGCACCTGGTCATCTCATTTTCATGCTCTCATCTTCTTTCACAGAAACATTTAAAGTCAAGTTGTCCTTATAATATTTTCATTTGGTTCTTTCTCAAATTTGACGTTAATATTACAAATCGAAACATCAACATGAGTGCATGTAGCACATTAGCCAGAGGTTCCCTGAAATACAAATACGTCTTCCTTTAAATTCCGCGTCCTGGGCTAATCAGACCTTTCATCCCTCCTGTGTCAGGAAACTGCCATTAGACTTTTCTAGGTGAGTTGGGGGTAAAACATTGACTGCCAGTTGTGCACTCGATCAGCTATGCTAGGAATGGACCCGGATGCATGGCGGATCGCTAAGGGCTTTATCACAGCTGAACACCTTAACACTAAAATAGAATTTGTTACGCCATGACTTCAACATAAAGGCACAATTTTTGTTTTCTTTGTGTAAAAGCATGGGAATCATAAAAGCTTCATGACTTTTATAACATTCTAGCAAAATAGTTACAAACTTGGACAATTAGTTGGTATTTCAGACTATATTTCTGCACGGACACACTTATATGGTGTACAGTAATGGTATCATCGAAAACCACATACTATGGGGTTTCCTATGCCTTTGTTTTTTCTATGGAATGTACGGCATGAATACGGCTATTCTCACGCTACAGTTCACCTACAGATATCTCATCGTGTACAGGTGAGCAGCAACTGGACCAACAAACGACGTATTCTATGATCATTGATTCGAACAATGAATTAGAAAACGCACTACAAACAAACTCGTTCATCTGTAACAGAGGATTCAGTGAAGTATTTGTGAAAGAATGAGGTGACAACAAGGAGCCAATCATTAAAAAGACCATTCTAAAATCGATTTTAACGTAAAGCGAGTAAGTTTCTCCCGTCGCTTAAGGACACAGACAGCCAGAAAGTTAGTAATTGAGTCAGTTAATCAATAACGATTAACGTTCTCCGAATTCTCAAGAAACCAATCGATCCATACCGAAAGGCAGTATTTCAGTCGTGATCTAGGAGAGATGATTTGCTGATAGAAGATTTGCTCCTACAATTTGGAATGGTTACGGGTTGCGCTATGCATTCGACTTCATTTAGTACCGTTTAGAGGTGATTGAATGCATATCTGGACTTTACAATGACTCGCGGTGGCCTACTGATGTATCGACCCAGTGCCGCAATCCTCCCAGACAAGTCTGGTACCAGTTTGCTGACCCCGGAGGGATGGAACGCTTGGTGGGCCATGGGAGTGTGGATCGATTCCACGTGTATGTTGAAGGGCGCCTCCGACCACTGCACCACACGAGTCCTATTTTGCTGTACATGAACTATTTTTATTTTCCCTTCGTAATGTAGTGTTGAGGAGGGCGGTCAGAGATGCTATTCAATAGATATTTGATCGCGTGAAGAATATGACACTCTAGTTCTGTGTTCGCTTCAGGTTTTCTGACCTAAACAATGAAAAATCGGCACCTTCAGCTTCAAACTCTACGTTTGAGTCAGAGTCTTTACATTTAAGTGAATAACTGAACAAATCTCTTGCTAATGCTGATATGATACAGACAGGATCTTGTGTATCTTCTGAAGATGAAAGGCTACAAGTTGATGTGGATAGTTGGTATTCTACTTTGGTCGATGAGTTACATGTTCATCACATTCTACTGCTTTGCTGTCACCATTGAGTATAAAAACTACGTACGAACACCGATGATGGAAAGATTGAAAAGAAACATTGACAAAATGTCATTCTTCTGCGTATTTCCCTTTGTGAGTGTTAACGTTATGCATGTTTTTCTATCATCCAAGTCTCGAGTGCTTAAGACTGCGTAGGCGATCCTCTTTCAAGGAGAACGTCAACGAAGAAACGATCGTCCACTGGAGAGCGGCCGTTGGACTTGTTCTTATTGTGTCGCTGATGCTGTTATCACTTATGATAATGTTGTACGATGGTGTGAAAATCGTTCAAACGTTGGAGAAAGTGGCGATGAGTAAAAAAACAAAAGCGCTTCAGATGCAACTGATGAGAGCGCTTACATTCCAGGTCTGCAGAATATCATTAAAAAATCTTCCTTCGTGATTCATTGTATTCTTAAGTTTACAGGAAGTTGTTATAAAAGCTTTGCGGTGGCTGGTGTTTCGTTGCCATAGTCTTCTCTACAGCCTGAATGATCCAAGTCGATTATCCTCAGCAGTTCGTTTCTTCCATGTGGATGTTCTTGGTCGCATCGAGCCGGATCCAGTGCAATGAACACTCTCCAGTGTGGAGCGTCACTCATCAATGAGTTTTTACAAGGACGATTGTTAATCTATTGCCATCCAATCTGATCTGGATTTCTTGGTTGCAAGCAGCTGTCCGAACTACATTTGCTGCCACATAGGCACTGGCAACGGAATGGATATCTCAAAATGCTACCTCGATCCAGAAAGCGGAAAGAACGCCTAAATAATGGCTTAGCTTCTCACATGATCAAGAGGAAACGGTTTTCTTTTCATCTCACCTGGAAACTCGAAAACAAGGACCGGGTAGTCTGAGAATCTATGAACACAAGTAGTTGGACGATAAGGTTCAGTCCAATACAA
>UYYA01005706.1:0-12563 GCA_900624975.1 Angiostrongylus costaricensis | reverse complement strand
CTGAGACGACGGGATCCATTGTTTATTGCACTCGTTAGTCAGCAATACTCACAATTGGGAACAAATTTAAGATCAAAATCGGCAAACCAATGCGCATGCAAACACGTTCATGGAGAGCGTTTGCAACACAGCGAAACGAATAGCCGAACTACTAGGGAACTGAGGAGCATGTGAGGAGAGCTTACCTGAGTGTTTAAGTACGTAATTTCTTGCTCTAGTATTTGTGCAAGTGTTTAAAAAATTCCAAGTTGCCAACGGTTTACCGCCTCATCGTGGCTAGAAGGTTTTCTTTGGTGTCGGGCTGCAGCACACAGTGGGGAGATTCATCCATCTGGCAGGGTCTCCCAAACTGAGAGCAAGCTCAGTGTTTTCACAAGGAAGCCCAGCTAAGGTAAGCAAATACCAGGATCCATCTTGGTATCAAACTACTCGCACGGCGGCAAATCTCCCTCTGATCCACTAGAGCCGCTACTTCCTGTACCCTTGCCTTACTTGCGTGACAGGGGACGCTCCTATCATCGTCCTTTTGACTACGCATTTAATAATGATGAGTGATTTTTCATCCTGCTTATGCAGCGGCCACGTTTCGGGCCCATATGTGAAGGCACGATTCATCGTGGAGTCGAAAAGGTGGGCACGGAATAGGATCTTCTTTGGTTTCCATACAACAGCCTCTGCGCTCTTGAAAGCTCCCTGAACCACTCGCTTCCTCTTGCTCCATTGAGCGTTCCGTTGAGTGAGAATGGTGTTAAGGAAGCCAATCCATTCCTCATGAATATCGTTTTTTGTAAGACCTCGTCGAAGAGCAGTCTTTCCAGAGGTGCTATCAAAGTCGGCTAGATTCGTTCCGCTTCGCTAACGCTTGCTGTTGTAAGAACGATGCCATTCACAAATCAAAGATTGTGTAATTGCACGCCATCGATTTTCACTGACATGTTGCTCCTTTTCGTTGTTCGCATAACGTTGTCGTGAATCGTAGTAAACAATTTAGACGAGATGGCATCGCCTTGCCTAACAATTCTTTTGACTTCAATGTTGATGTTGTTGTAGAGTTGGCAATGGCAAAAGATATTTTGGTTTTGAAATTTTTATGCCTCACGGAAAATATGCTGGTTAGGGTTGCCCTGACTCTCCAAAGCTTCCATGACTGCTTCTCTCTCAGCTGAGTCGATAGCTTCCACTTTAAATCGGTGAAAGTGTGAGAGAGAGAGGAATCTCTTTTGTCCTCGCTATACCTCCATGAGTATTACTATCGTATGTGTATGGTCGGCCACAGTGAATCCTTTGCAAAAGCCTGCTTGCTCATACGGCTGACCTTTTTTCATTGTTTTGTAAATTCTCTTCAGGCTGATGGGAGTGAAGAGTTTATAAACAACGGATAGCAAACAGATTGGATGATAGGACCAGATATCGTGAAGGTCACTCTTTTTGAACAACGACACAATTTTGCTGGTACTCTGTTAGATCGGAAAACTCCATTCTGACTGCTAAAGTGTGAAGAGCTAGGACGGTGCGCTCACGAGGAATGGAGGAGGGTTGCCCAATTGTCCATATCTTACCCGTTCCGAACGAGGTGTTGTTCAATTCCACAGCGGCGAAATAGCATCTCGATTTCAGAAGAAAGATCTGGTAGGACGATGTATTCATTTTCTTTCATTTTATATGAGAGCAAGAAAGCAATGCTAGAAATAGCTGAGAGACAGGCGAAACAAAGGACTCGCATGGTGTGGTGGTGAACGCGTTACTCCCCGAAAAGGACAATAGCGCGTTCGTTCCTCACCATGGACACCTGTGGTCCAGAGTTTTGCAAATATCTCAGCAACGTTGTGGTTGTATTTCGCTTAGTACCCTGCCGCGAAATTATAGTAGGCAGAAAATAAAAAGGTATAACTATCTCTTTAGTCACAATTTTAACCCTTTTATTTACTGCCTTTTTCTTTTTAATGGCAGGGTATGTTGCGAAAATTTAACTCGTATATAATGCTGAGATATTTGCAAAACTCCGGACCCCAGGTGTATGCGGTGGGGAACGAACGCGCGTTGTTGTCTCTACCGGGGCACATCGCACTTCACCACCACATCATCCGAGTCCTTCGTTTCGCCTTCCTCACCGTAGACACCTGCGGTCCGGGGTTTTGCAAATATCTCAGCATTATATACGAGTTATATCTCTTTAGTATTAAGCGTATATATGATGGCGCCATATACGCGCTTATGACTGCATAACAACGCCTCTTGTATAGACGTTCCAAAATCTAGACTCCCTTGTTGCTCCGGACATGGAAAAGTGTCGGCGCTTATCAAAAAATCAGCACGACGATTGTTCCCTTAAATGGCTTTTGTGGATTTTCCAAATGCTTCTTGTAGTACACTAATAAGCAGTACCTTTCAGAACGTTTGGAGCAACTTCAGTGCCAAATCTGTGATCAACTATTTCTAATTGAGGAACCGGAAAAAAGACATTAAGCCGTAACGTGCTTGATTACCATGACAATCATTCCGATCACTACTACGATATTTATCGTAAAACGTGTTAGCACGCCCTGCCCTTAAGTTTTTGCAAGACCGGTTCTACTAGTGTAGAATAAAATACCCTTATGAGAAAGCTTTTCGAAAAAAAGGTTTTATTTGCTCTCGCAACGGAGAAGGAACAGCAAATCAATTGGATATAAATTTAAGCACATCACATTTAATCATTCTCAACCATTTTTTGTCAACCTGGTGTTGCCTTAATAATCGAAGAAGGTATTCTCAATCACTTAGCCACCTTTCATCGGGTTGCAATGGTTTTCGCTAGACAGCTGAAAATCACTGTGGCAGCAATTTGGCAATCTCGTTGCTGAAAATCCATCACGTTAACTTTTATCCAATTCCTTTTGCAGTTGTATTGTCCTGGGATTCACAAGATATGTTTGGTAGCAGGCATTACTACTTGTTTACCCATCAGCAGTTGTATTACTTTCACCGTCTATATAAGAAACCACAAAATGAAAGAGTCAGTTCATTGGAAACCGTTTCAAAAAACAACAAATATTGCAGATGCGATCTTTTTACTGCATCACAAACAGCAATGGAGTTTTTCCTGTTTCCGTATCATCCTATTCAACGAGTGTCATTGCTCTGAAAACAAGAACACAGAGTGAATACCTCGGTGGCGATGTGAGAAACCTAAATTTAGCGCGAAAGCAAATCGCCCGGTCGATGTAGGCGAAACTTTGGGTGGAGTCGGACTCAGCCTTGGTTGCAACCCGCTGGGACACATCGCCATGCTGAAACGACAAGTGTGTGTGGCTGCACTGATTATTTGTCTGGCAAAAACGAAAGAGCGTTTAACCCTTTCACAACAACACGTATTCATCTAAATATGTAAACTGCTGTACGTTTGGGACCTTATATCTTGATTTCAATGCGCATCTCAGGTTCGCTTCAACGCCATACCCTTCGGCGGCTCTGTTATGCAAAATTGGCTGCGATTGCGAAAGCGTGGAACCTTTTGATTGCAGGAACTATTTATTGGACAGCATTGACAATAACTGCTTGTCTTTCAATATTTTCATATAGTTAAATTACTTTTTGATCATATAACACGTTTATAACTCCTTGTACTCAATCGATGGAATGAAATCACTGGACATGAAAAGCATGAAAGAGACGCAGAAGATCACCTCAGGTATCACACAATATCATGCGAACTGCTAATGACATCATGGTTAGGTAGTGGACGGATTTTTTTTTCATCACTCACTAGAGGTGTCCAAGAAGAACATGGAACAATGACATGTAGAAGTTGGAGAAGCATGGAAAAAATGTGAGGGAATCCAAGAAGAGAACGATACTACCCATAAACCAGTGAGCCGCCGCTCTTGTGCGGGCTCACTCATAGTTAAGTTGGCGCCTTTCGGCACGTTATCTTCGGCATGATCTTTTGAATTTCCGTCAGTGGTAGTGTTCTGCCTCTTTTAATAGAAATTTATTTCTTCAGATGTATGTATGCTAATCATAACGGATTCTTCACCTTTTTATTGCTGGTAGGGGCGCGTGTTGCGCGGTGGTCGCAAGCCCTCTGAAATGCATATGGGATCAATCCCCGGAGGTTCACCAAGCTTTCCATTCCTCCGAGGTCGTCAAATTGGTGCCAGATTTGTCTGCGAGGATAGCAGTGCTGAGTCGTCAATGCATCGATAGGCCACCGTGGCTAATTGTAGAGGCCATATCTGCATTCAGTCACCTTCAACGATCTTTAAGGTAATAATCAACGCCCGGAGTTTTGTTCTTTTTTCATCACTGTGAGCGATTCCAGTTTTCTATGGAAGAGTTCTCAGGCGAACATTCTTGTGTTGCAAATGCTTCGGATACAATGGCGTGTATGTTTTCCGTTATTAGTTTTTTTTTGTGTAAAAAACTATTCACTTTATATTACTTTAACATTCTTTGCATATGAAACTGTTAATTTTTCTCGGAACACACCCTACCACGCCCTCGGCCTGAATCAATTTCTTGTTGTTGCTGTGCAATTAATACCTGCTGATATCGAGCACTTGAACTTTGAATTCAAGTTGACGTTGTTATTGCTGCTTGTAACTTTTAAACAGGTTGCTTCGGTTATGTCGGCTGTTAATATTTCATTTATACCAACTGGAACAATTTTTCAGAATTAGCAGTCCGCTTATTCGTGATCTCGAAGGAAAGCTAGGTAATAACAGCATCGAATTTTCACGAGCAATCTGGCTGAAGATGTCTCTGACTGACAGGTTTGTCGAGATAATAAAAAGATCAACTACCTCAACTCTGTTCTTCTATCGAAGTTTATAAATAATTGTGCGCGATATGGCGGCACAGTTTTTACACATGTTAATTATAGGACTGTTTGAATCAAGCTAAGAAGAATCATCGATATCACACTTGCATAAGGCTCGTGTGGTACTCCAGAGTTTTCTATTTGAAAACTACTTGCTTTGCTTTTCCGATGCAATTTTATCCAACAATGGGGCAGTCACGAGTGTTCAGGAGCATAAACCATTCGCAGAAAAATTGTCAGATATAAAGCCGTTAAAAGGATGCAATGAAATTGGGCGGGATTGTGACGTAGGTCCGATCGGGCGTCATGCCACTGTCTGCTGTGGAAAATCGCAAAAATGCGAAAGTACAGTTATACTAGTCAGTTCAAAAGTTTGCCGTTTCATCTCTGGGCTATATAAACTGCACAACTAATGGTCAGTGGTTGGTTGCGCTTTTTCTCGTTCATATTCTTCTAGAGAATAGAAGCTGAAGGCTATGTGCGTATTTGTCTATGAGTTTTCAACCATTAAGAATAATCGACATGATGTTCCAACCTAAAGTGCGAGTGATCAGGTGGTGAAGGAATCGTTGTTGTAAAAAATTTCTAATGTTACGTTTTCTGAAGTTGATTATTTTAGCCGTGTAGAAAATCCTATACGGGATCAGACCATCGCTTCTCTCGTGCAAGATTCTATTTTTCGCGGAAAGGACAAAAAACGGCTAAATTCAAAAACCGAAGTCCCAGAAAAACCATAAATTGGGACTTATTCAATTCGTTAGTCGGTTGTTAAGAAGATGGTGTCGTCGATAACATCGGCGAGGAATACGATCGGCCCATGCAACATCTTCACGCCAGCGCTATGAAAGCTAAGAGTTCGTAAGTCACCACGAGACGTCTGCCTCCAGAAGCACTCGAGCTGACACGCCAACGTGGAATCGGACGCGCTGCAGGCAACCGCGAACTGACGTCCGAATTTGCAAAACAATGCACAGAGCGATAAAAGAAGATCTTAAAGAGAGGAGAGCAGTAGTAATGGTCGAAGCTGCAGAGGCTGAGAAAAACATTCGCAAAGCCCACCAAAGCCTCGCCAATTACAAGACCAAAATGATTACTCTACGGCGCCCAGACGGAACAGTTTCAGCGTCCAGAAAGGCAATGAAGAAAATCATTCACGAATACTACTCGGATCTCTTCGTTAGCCGCGTCCACTTTTTGTCATATGAAATAAAGGAGGATGGATATGTTGTACTATCGGTTCTCCCTTCCAAAATCCGACATGCCATTTCGTCTGTGAAAAATCGAACAGTGCCACCAGGTCTGGACAGGATAAGAGCAGAACACGAAAAGAACCTTCGGCCAGTCCTCGTAAACAGACTGGCTCGGCTCATCACACGTTCACACGTTACCTGTCTGAATGCGAGGTCCCTACTCAGTGGAAGACCAGCAGGACCGTGTTATTGTTCACGAAGGGTGACCTACAGGATAGCGGCAACTATCGCACAGTATGCTTGCTCTCTGTCGTCTACAAACTTTTCGCTCGAGTCATCCTAAACAGGATTGACAAAACACTAAACAAATGAACGAATGACAGCCATGTAAGCAAACAGGGTTTCGAAAAGGCTCTAGTACGATGGAACCCATCCACACGATAACAAAGCTCATTGAAGTACCGAGAGAGTACAAAAGACCGCTCTGTCGCACTTTCATCGATTTAAAAAAGGCCTTTGACTCAATTGAGATAGAAGTAATCATAGAAGCCCTTCACAGTCAAGGAATAAAGATTCTTCGCGAGCTGTACAAAAATTTCACAACGAAGATGTCACCATTCTACAGCGATCTTAACATTGACGTCAAAACAGTAGTTAGACAAGACGATACCATCTCGCCATGAGTTGTTTGCCGCCAAGCTGGGGAACGTCATGCGGACAATGGAACGGGATAGTATGGGATTGGGAATCGATGGCCGGCAATTACACCATCCTCGCTTTGCTAATGACATCGTTCTAATGACACGCGACTCCGTGCACATCTTTTTGACTCAACGGTACCTCCTGCCTTAACGTATGCATCAGAAACCTGGTCGCTGCGTAAGCGAAATTCCCAATATGAAGGAAATTGAGCAGGTTATTGAAGAAATTAAAGGATACGTCCTTAGCTAACGAATAAAAGGTTAAGTTTTGAGCAACTCTAAATTTCACAACATCTGCTATAAAGTGTAGAAGAGGTATTCATGAAATCAATCCATTGTCTTTCATATATCCTACGCATGAGGTTATAAAGTATCTAGCGCACTGCAGAATTTTGTAACATTTGCACTCATTAAACTTTAATTAACTTGATACTCAACTAACCTCTTATGAGAACGTACCATCTTAAGATAGCGTGTGCTGGGAACTAAGGTATAATACTTCCGTGAAAGATTTTCTAGGGTAAATAAGCTAACAGAAGGTCTTTACCAAACCTTATTCGGCTAACGTTCTGACGTTTTTGCCTTCCTTAGAGCTATATGGATTCGAATGGGTTGCCTATAGCCGTTCCGATATGGGACTTTGGTTGCAGATCTGGAGATGCGAACATTCTGGAATCTTTTGGATTCGGCTAGATGCGACAATGAAGACCCACGTCGCCAGCCACAACTTCTGTGGGCTATTGGCTTGGACCGATACGTTCCTTAAGAAGATGAGCATGTCGAAACTGAGCAAAGATTGATAACATCCTTGTTTTACTACAATCATCTAAGAAGATATTGATTAGTAATATTGGTGTTGAAAAAGGTGGTTTTTAAGATTCTGTTGGAGATTTCATTATCCTAAACAAACTAAGTTTGTCTTAAAAGCCGACTTTCAATCATTTGAGCTCGTCACGAATGCTCAATAAAATTGTTTAACTAAACGAGGTTGTTATAAAAGTTCTATTACGGATAACATTTTGCGTCATCACTTTCTTTCAGAGCGGCGATGGTCCGAGTTTATTCTCTACAGTCGTTCATTCTTCCGATGGCTTTTCGTATTCGCTTCCAGTCGAATCCATTGGTGTGGAGCGTCACTCGAATGAAGGAATATCACTTAACAGTGCCCTTTTACAAATAGTGGGCCGCTTATTGGTAAACATGTAGGCCCGCAATGCGAAGTAGACAGATAAGGCATTTGGCGCAGATCCATCTCCTATGTATGCGCCGTGCATTGGACTTCATTAAAAGTCGAAAAGGTATATGTTCCTGCGTCCTGTGCGTGCCTAGTGGAGTATAAATGTGTGTACAGGAGAAGAGGAAAGGAAGGATCCAATGGTTACGAAGTAGAAGCCATTCGGGTTAGAGGAAAACATTGGGTAGTTTCCCAAAATAATATTTCAGAGGAAAGTAGGATCCCCTTTAAGCTGCCCTTCATATCAAATGAAGTTAGTCACGCCATTAAAAAGTGCTTAAGAAAAAGTGGTCTTGAAAATTATGTAACGATTATTGACATCCCACCCAATACCCTACGCCGTCAGTTAGTTCGCAACCGTTTCTATGATCGGTTGCGCAGCTCAGAAAACTGTATGATCTGTCCTAACGGGAGAGACGGGGATTGCATGAGTTTAGGTATAATATACTTGATCTCATGTAATGCATGCGGCGAAGAATATATCGGGGAAACGGGTAGACCGCTATGTGTCCGCATAAAAGAACATCTAGATNCATTGGGTAGTTTCCCAAAATAATATTTCAGAGGAAAGTAGGATCCCCTTTAAGCTGCCCTTCATATCAAATGAAGTTAGTCACGCCATTAAAAAGTGCTTAAGAAAAAGTGGTCTTGAAAATTATGTAACGATTATTGACATCCCACCCAATACCCTACGCCGTCAGTTAGTTCGCAACCGTTTCTATGATCGGTTGCGCAGCTCAGAAAACTGTATGATCTGTCCTAACGGGAGAGACGGGGATTGCATGAGTTTAGGTATAATATACTTGATCTCATGTAATGCATGCGGCGAAGAATATATCGGGGAAACGGGTAGACCGCTATGTGTCCGCATAAAAGAACATCTAGATGGAAAAGCTAAAATCCGTTTAAACACCCCTCTAGGTACGCATAGGGCACAAAAGCACAACGGCGATGATTTTGAAGTGAATGTGCGGATCCTAGCGCAGGAATCAAAAACATCAACGCGCAAAACTCTTGAGGCGTTTTGGATAAATTTCAAAAATCCAAAGATGAACCGGAAGGACGAATGCCTCACTAACACGCGTGACCTGGCGCCCTATTTCAAAAAGATATTTTGACCCCGTGGCGTGTCTTGCTCGCGTGAACTACGTGTGGGCCAGTCCCGCACGTAACATCACGGTGAGTGGCCTTTCTGTTCAATATGGCGTCTATTTGAAAGTTTGATCTTCATTAATACTTTAACCTTCTTTTCCACCGAATAATAAAAAGTATTCTAACATAAAGTACGCCCAGGCTCTGAGGAAGGCGAAGTCGCCGAAACGTCAGCCATCGATCAATAACATCAAAAACAACGACAACGACAACGACAACGAAGATCTGTACCAACCTCGCGTCAGCTTAAGAAGATCAGTTTATAAGATCACATAAATAAATAAATCCGAAAATGAACAGCAGGGAGGAATGCCTCATTATCACGCATCATATGGGGAAGTATATAAGTCTGTTATTTTGATGAGATAGGCACAATACGATTCCGTGTGAACTCTGTGCGGCTGGTCTCCACGTGACATATTTACCGGAAGACTCACAGAATGCGGTGAGTGTGCAAAGACTCTGTGTTCAATGTGATTGAAATTTTGATTCAGCATTTTCTTGGTTTGGTTATGGAGGTGTTTGGCCGAATAGGCTGCGGTCAACTTGACCTTTCCAGGCTCTGAGGAAGGCGAAGTCCGCCGAAACGTCAGCTTGTACGTGAATAAAGAAATAAAGTAACACCTCGTGTTTGCTGAACAGAAATAGAAAGAATTATTCAATCAATGCAGAGGTTAATAGAAAGTCGGACTTGGCAGTCACGAGTGTTCAGGAACATAAATCATTCGCAGAAAAATTGTCAGATAGAAAGCCGTTAAAAGGATGCAATGAAATTACGCGAAATTGTGACGCAGGTCCGATAGAGCGAATACCAAAGATGCGAAAGTACAGTTATACTAGTCAGTTCAAAAAATTTCCCATTTCATTTCTTGGTTATATAAACCGCGCAACTAGTGGTCAGTGGTTGCTTGCGCTCTTCCATGTCTTGTGGACAGAACCATAGTTCTAATCAAATCTAAATCAGTCTTCAAATAATTTCATCTATTCCTGCGCTCAACTCTGAACAAGGGTAACAAAAAAAAATTGTCACTAAGAAGAAGAATACCGCTTGTAATGATAATACTAATAGTAGCAATAATACTGTTGGTAATAACAATAACAGCAATAGTAGTAAGAGTTTTAACCGCTTTGTTTACTGCCTACTCTTTTTTATGACAAGGTATATTGCAAAATATACCTTCAGTGATGATGAGATATTTGCAAAAGAACGCACTGCAGGTATATGAGGTGGGGAACGAACGCGCTATTGTTCTTTCCGGGGAGCAACGCGTTTACCGCTACATCATGCAGGTCCTTCGTTTCGTCTGCCTCTCTACTAGTTCTGTCGATCTCTGCCATAAGCAATCACCTTGATCGAAATTGATCTGGGGAGCCCATGTCTGCAGTGGATCCCGTTAAGCTGAGGCTTTACTTATAATCTCGCACTGGAATCCAAGACTTCTACGCGTAAAGCGTTCGAAGCGCTCTTGAAAAATTCCAGGATTCTAGAAAGGAATCGCAGACATGCATGATTCATTTTCACGCAAGATTCCGCACAATATTTGAGACTAATCTTTAACGCAAGAGAGCTTCACTACTCTACCATGTGAGCTCTATGCTGTTGCTCTTCACGTGGATTACTCAATGGAAGGCTCAAAGAGAGCGATAAGTTTGCGATAAAGCTGTATTATATCCAGTGTGGTTGAGAACAGGTATAGTGGTTTTCTGTGAAGGTCTTAAAGGTCTTTCAGCCCACTAGATTCCATTTACCCTTTCAGGCTCTGAAGAGAGAAAAATCAGAACTAACTTTAGCTGTTGTGAATAAATTTGGTGCAGTAACAGCCTAAAGTGTGCTTGTATCAGAAAAGCAGGAAATTAAATCTACTGCAACTTGTTGGATAGTCAGAATACGATCTCGGAAAGAACGAAAAAGGAGTAATGGCGTTCGGCGGAATACTTTGAAAAAATCAGCGTGTGTATTTATCAGTGGCCGTCGGAGAAGGTATGATCAATTGCCTGGGCGGAGAGCACTCAACAACATTTCGCGCAGCTGTCGGTGCAAATGTTGAACCAAGTGAACTACAAAACCCTGTACTTCTACAGTGCTCAGCGGACTTCTAGCTAAGCATTTAGTTTCACGCTTTTCAAAAAATATCAGTTGCTAAGTCTACAGCAACCAAGCCGCACTTGAAAAGAGCTTTGAAAAAAATTTTGTCACAGCAAATTCAAATTTCTATGGTTTTAGAAAAGGTAGACGTATATCCTATATGCGATAATGTATAGATTATACCAACTTTTCTACTAAAGCTGTGTTTGAGAAAAGTTGAGCGCTCAGAGCTTCTGTTCTTAACGACCATTCTTCTGCACTAACTTTATTTGAAGGCGCATGTGGCGCATTGGTTGGAGGCGCCACTGCGACACACACGTGGAATCGATCCTTATGCCCATGGCTCACCAAGCCTTCTATCCCTACGGGGCCGGAAAATTAGTACCAGACTTGTCTGGGGGTGGGGGGATAGTAGCACTGACTGGATACAGCGGTAGGCCACCGCGAGTCATTGTAAAGGCGAGATATGCATTCAGTCACGTCCAAACGATGCTTAATGGAGCCGAATGCATGGCGCATCCTTCAGGGATTGATCAACGTCGAGAGGTTCATCATTTATTTATTTAGGTTATACGATAAAAGCATATGACAGCTTGGTGGTTAATTTAGTTATATTACTAAAGAATTAAAAAAATTCTATGGGAATGTCAGTTAGTCTTGGTGTACGCAGAATCTGTTTAACTTAGATATAAACAGTAAGGCTTACGACATTTATTTACATATGAGCGTGAAGAGGTTATTTAATGCATAGCTGGCCTGTACACTGATTTGATCCAGCCTACAGATGTATCAAATCAGTAATTCCCATGACCGACTTTCTGTTAACCTCGGCATTAATTGATAATTCAATGTTTTTCATCAATAAGCAGACACGAGGTTGTTAATATAGAATTTATTAGAACACAATTGCTGACGTTTCGGCGGCTTCGCCTTCCTCAGAGCCTGGAAAGGTCAAATTGAGATGCGATCTACTCAGCCAAACACTTTCATAACCCTAGCAGATAAAACTTGATAAATCGATTTGTATTCGCATAAGAAACAGCTTCATTCAAACACCTACCGTTTATTTGTTGTAAGTATTTAAGTTAGTTGGTGGATAGCCGCCGCACAGAGTAATACATGGTCGATAACTGGGTCCATGTCAGATCATTGGATCAGCCTGAGGTATGGCGCTAGGTCACGCGTGATGACAAGACACTCCTCCTTGCGGTTCATTTTTGAATTTTTGGCATTGATCCAAAACGCTTCAAGAGTTTTTCGCGCTGATGTTTTCGATTCCTGCGTAAGGATAGTGACTCCTACCTCAAAATCTTCTCCGTTGTGTTCTTGCATCCTATGCGCGCCTAGTGGAGTATTGTGTTTTAGTTTAGATTTACCGACTAGGTGTTCTTTTATGCGGACG